>JABWIB010001057.1:0-25013 GCA_016617825.1 Platyplectrum ornatum
ACACACACATCCAATGGTTCTTAATGCAGAAGAAACATCACACTAATAGGGATATATTTCCTGAACAGATTTCTGCTAAAATCTTTTGTATAAACCATTTATTACATACATACAATGTAGATACTTAAACAGTAGATTGACATTCACATTAATTATAGAAAGACAGCCAAAACGGCAACATGCCTCCATGCCTTTTACAGTAAGTTATTTATTATGAGAGCTATTTTTACTNGCTGCTTCCTGGTATTTCTTTGTATCACGCACAATCTCCACGTTTTCCTGCTGTATAATCTACCTCCAGGCATGGCATACATACCTATANGCTGCAGATGAATAAAAGGCCCTGGTGGCATCTAAATTATGTTGTTTATGGTTGGACTGTGGAATTTTGGGGCATTTCTGAAATGCTCGTCCTGTCTGTATGAAGTGCTCTTCCCATGGATCAGTTTGGTGCAAAGCTGAGCAGCTGCTGAAGACACAAGGGGGCAGACAGGTGCCGCAGGAATGTCGCTGCTCATTAGCTTCTCTTGTGCTGTGGCAGCACCTTTTACACAACTATGCCAGGAATGACATGGCACAACAGGTAGGTTAGTCATTCCCCAAATTCCATAGACAGAGAATACTTCTGTGTGACAGATGCATCGGTTTACAAGCAAGTGAATGGGGCAATTACAGTGTAGTGAAAGTCATTTGCATCATATCTGCACATTTCAATACTTTTACATGACATAAGTTGCCAACACAACAAGCTAGGATCTACTTCAATACAAAACTGTCAATAACCATCCTAAACCCATTTCCATACCAATCCAGTATATGCTCCCTTGCATTAGAATCCTAAACCCATTTCCATACCAATCCAGTATATGCTCCCTTGCATTAGAATCCCCCCCCCCCCAGTTTCCCACTAACTTAGCAGGCGCGCACAGGCTCATGATTAACCGTAACCCACAACCCATCAGGACCTTGTTACTGGATGGATACAGGACTCCTGATTGGCAACGACCCATGGCCGTGGGGAAGTACCGTAGGGTCCCACTTCTATGTTTTTTGCCTGGGGGTGTGCGAAAGGATAGGGCAACTTCTGATTAGGATAAACTCTTGGGAACCAGCAACAGACTGCTATTAGGAACATACAGCAAATGCATAACTCCTTTTACATGAATAGGATAGTAAAGAAGACCCGCATATATTAAATGTACCACATCTACCTAGTATACAGGCAATGAAAGACTATGGATTAGTGGATAAGTGGAATAGCCTCCCATCAGAAGTGGTGGAGGCTAATACTACAGAACTGTTTAAGCAGCTTGGGATAAATATTTTTAATATAGCACCCAGAACTAAGTGAAAAAAGTGTGATGGTTTTGTGGTGACACTTGGTACATTTTGAGTATCTAACATGTTAATAATGGACAATATAGTACTTTCTTGTGCACAGGTACATGATGATGCACCTAGTTCCAATAGCAAACTGTTCCCAGCATATTGGCCATAAAGGATTAGAAGATTACTTTTTATTAGAACAGTAAATATAATAAAATTATATACGAGACCCCAAATTGGCATTGCACCTATAGCCAGATGTGTGCTGCTACCAATATACATGTGAGCAAGTGTAACCTTTCACATATTCCCTATGGGGAGTCACATCTTTAGTCCAGTATGGGTAAAACCATGTTGAATTGCANGGGAGGTAAATTTGCTTGGTCTATTGAAGTTCATCAGATTTAAATATAATTTCATTTCTCTTTTCATCTTTCACAACCATTGCACATAACACAATAACCTCATATTCAGCCCTATACCCTGGCCATACCTGGACAGTGCTGGCACTCTCCTGGACCACTACACTAGTTTGTATGTTATTAGGGCAACGGATTAGTGTCCCCTAAAGAGAACACGTCCACTTGAAGCTCACAGGTGATAAGGAATGTTACGTCCTTGCTCTCTGTTCCGGCTACCTCCCTATCTGCTCACTCAATACAGACATTAAACACTTTAGCTAAATTATTATTACCAGCCAACTCAATCCCCTACTCTGCAGGGAAATACATGCAGACCTGGCACAACGCACCTAAATTAATTGATATGCCGCCTTAAAAGATTCAGCTAGTTATCAAAACCCTTCCAAATGGCTGATGACACCTACCTACTAAGGCTGTCATCTCTTCCCCTGGTTTGTTTCATCTGGAGCATCACTAGGGTGCAGGTAGGCCGAGCACAGAACAGAGCTCATTGCCGACTACCTCCTGGATTTCGTGGTGGTGCCTGGTGTCTACCCGCTTCATGGAGAGGAGGTGCAGTGCTATTTCTATACGTGCTTGAAAACGCAAGTTCTGACCTTAGGTATCTTCTGGATTAGTTTGGGTAAAATACAAGGTATGTTTGACACATTCATACAAGCTTACCCACATATCAGAGTACCACTAGCATTAGTACCACTGGTTGAGAACCTCTATCTCTTGGACAGAAAAATAAACACAAAAACTAATACAAATACACTGTCATAAAGATGGCAGAATGGACATTGCTTATAAAATATTAACATTGCCAGGGTTTTATACATGATGCCACAAGAGCTTGTTCTAAAGATATAACATTCGTAAAGGGAGTTAGAAGATTTGCTCCTTCCAGTGGATAGAAATGTGCAGTAAAACACAAGACAGGTGTACAGAATACACAAGGATATGAGAATAGGAACACTCGCCCTCTTGTGGCTCACACCAGCACTGCACCGCATGTTTAAATATGCTGTACAGAATACACAGTCTACACAGGGTTCAAGGTGGTCACTTTCTAGGAATAATTACAAACAATGTAAATCTTATTACATTTAGAAATAAAGAAATGTTCGATTTACTTATAATGGCATTTTCAATGTAATAATCATATTAGTATACATTTGTAATAAATGAATTTATACTTGACTGGATAAAGATTTATCTGTGATAACACTGCTATAATACACAAGGCAACAGAAATGGTTTAGATCTGAGGACCCACTGGTGGTACGTGAAGCTGTGTGGTCGTACAGGGAGCAAAAGAAAAAATCTCATTTTAAGCATGAACGATACCAGGTGACAGAACATATGCAATATAGTATGCTGAAGAATGAATAGCGTATGTAAAACTATAGTGATAAATGTATAATAAGTGCAGTGTAAAGGGGGCGTAGATGTCATTGTGATCGGTCAGTGGTACTTGATTACATAATGGGTAACTGGAACACACCAGAAAAAGGTGGAGAACCGCTGCTTTAGATTATTGTCCACTACCTTAAATCAACTACTTTGTGTAAATGCAGTCTCTGTTACTTTCTGATGAGGACATGTTATACAGTATAATAAAAGGCAGGATTCACTGTTGTAGTGTACTTTACAAACATCTGCTATAGTGTATGGAGACGTCTGTTTGTTGGGTCACTTAATATTGCTGGAGCTCACAGAGAAGTTAGCAGCAATGTGGAGTGAAGCATGCAGAGAATGTCATTGTACAATGTCCCCAGGATCCACATCGGATTTCTGTTGCATCAAATATTTGGAAATTAATCCAAAGGAAACAAAAAGATATTTTCGATGGGACCTGGGAAATCACTGAATATGTAGCAGAGACAATATCTGCTGATAATGACCTTCCATACATAAGCTTAGAAGAGCAACTCAAACCCCCAACATAACCTTTTGATCCTCAATGTTTCCATAACTTGATTTCTCACAGTCAGCAAATGAAAATAACTGCACAGTACTGGAGTCTGGATGGGCCATTTGTTTATAGTGTAAGCGTGAGCCCCGCTGCATTATAGCAGTCATGTAGCTATTGTTTAGCAGCAGAAGACCAGAAGTATTGCTGAGAAAGCTTCCTCGTCTCCTGGTGGGGGGGGGGGGCAGCATACTTCTTAAAATGGGGAGATGAAGAGCATATTTATAACATAAGCCCCAATAACTGCAAAAATATGTAAATATAAAAAATGCTAAGAGGTACCTGACATGATTCAATAGTGGGAAACCAATACTCCCCTCATAAGAGAGCAATCAATTTATTATTTATGTTTCATACCTGGTTGTTTTCCGCCGGCCAGTTCATACTTCACACTTACACTAGGGAACCCATCCCCGGCCCTGTGATCTGAGGTGCCCTGCAACCTGAAATACTTCAGCTTCAGAGGCCTTGTTCTAAGGAAGGTCGGTATTCTCTCTCTTTCTCTCATATATATATATATATATACCCGAGTATAAGTCAACCTGAATATAAGCCTAGACACCTAATTTTATCTGAAAAAAAAGAAAAAAAAAACTATGATAACTTATTGACTCGATTATAAGCCTCCCCCCCAGTATGTCTGTCTGTCTGTCACCCCTATGAAAGGCTCATGTCACTGATGGATCTTTGTCCCCATAGGTCTCTGGTCTCTATGTCTCAGCTCCCACAGATGTGCCCCTATGTCTCTATTGGCCACTCTTTCACACATGTGCAGGGTTAATTTAAGGCATATAAGGCAATGTAAAGGCATAAGGTAATATAAGGCATATAAGGCAAATTCAGCACAAAAAAGGTACTAAAAAACTAAGCTTATACTTGAGTATATATAGTATTCCCTTCATGGCCGTTCTGTGCAAAACAAGCTTTATGTTACACGGACATGAAATATAAAAGAACTGGCCCTTCACAAAGCACACGAATAGGTATCAATGACAAGCAGGTCAGGGCCAGTGTGTGTGTGTGTGTGTCAGGGACGCTGACAATGGCTGCCTGTACTGGGAAAGGCAATAAAATTATGAAACACCCAAAATAACTATTAGTTATTCTGTGTAAGAGATATTCAAATAGAAAACCGGCTGCAAACATAGACCTGCTTTGCGAGACCAAACGTCAGATGCCCTTGAAACTTATAACAAACATGCACAGTGCTAATTTAGACCTGAACACGTCCCCTAACAGCTGGGTCCATAAGGAATGCCAATGAAGTGTTAGCCAAACAATAAGAACCCTGCAGCCCTTTACTGTCTGGGCACCACCCAAATGCATTTCACCGCGTTCAAACCAGGATTTCTTGAAAACTGTTCAGCAATTCAGGCTGGTTTTCAGTTACGCTGCTCTAGAAAGAGTCCGTGTAATGTACACCAGCCAGATGACTGCAGTTCAGAGCTGCTATTGACAGTATGGCCGACAGCCCACTGGGATGAGCTGACATCATTAGGGATAGAGAAATATGTGCATGTAGCAGCCAAGAAGCAGATACAGGGACATAACATCAGAGCCATTATTACCAGAACACAGACTCGCAATGCGCACACATGTGAGCCCATACGGATTTATGAGCTTTACAATAGAGGCTTCCTGACACATGTATGAATGTGAAGCATCCAGCCTGCCGTGACCTTCCCATACTCAGACGACAGTTTGTTCATGCTTTCTCATCCTGATGACTGGGACGATTTCACTTAAGCCCTGGGAGATTTATTTCCAAAAGAAAAACATTTCCTGCCTTTTTCATAAGCAAAACGTAGTGCTCTTTACGCAGTGTTTTAGACACCAGGATAATAGCTTTTACAGGGCTTATTAGTTACAGAAGTTTAGAAATAACAGAAATAGTCTGTTCTAACAATTGTCTGGCTGTAGTAGAAGGGGCTATTCCACATATACTGAGAGCATAATGGCAACATGTTAGCCACCATCCATGGCCGGTTATTGATACAGCTGAGCTGCAGCTTTAGGAAGCTATGCAGACATTACACACACATTTATTTTTCATTGTTTGTAATATTACAATGTTAACAAAACATATNCAGTGTAACTTGAAATGTATAAATTCAATGATTGTATAGGTTTCCTGCACTCAGCTGCTGGCAAGACACCTAGTTATAAGGGCACATCCCTACTGCCCAAGCAAATACAATACAAGCAATAGTATACAATAACCAGTATGTGTCTTGGCGCTGCTAACTAAAAATATATGATGTCNACAGGTGCAAAGAAGAGCCACCAAAATGGTACATGGTATGACCAACAAAAACTATACAGAAAGACTAGAGCAACTAAATATGTACAGCTTGGAGCAGAGAAGAGAGAGGGGTGATATGATAGCAGCTTTTAAATATATCAAGGGATGTCACCAGGTGGAGGAGGGGGCATTTTTCATAGTAAGAGGTGTAGTAGAACGCGAGGGCATGCGTATAAANTGGAGTATAAACTCTATGTTTCTATGTCCATAGATATAAATGTAAATGTCCACATAAACACTTGAACTTCAACCAAAAGGTAATTCAAACGGTATCAGCATCGCTCCACTTGATTGAAATGGATTTCAAAAAGAAGACGGTGGTTCCTATAGTGTGTGGAGGGTGAGACTGTCGGTATAGCGGTGGAAGCACGGTTTAAGAGGCCCCTTTCTCTGCATAGCTTCCCTCTGCTTTGTCCATCTTACTGCGGTCTAACCCCCTCACCGATTGTTGTTTTTACATGGTATGCAATAAAAATTAATTTGCAAGAATACCAGTGTAGCCCTATATTGAAACCTACAGCCGGAGCACGCCGAAGAAAGGAGACACAAGGAGAGATAAAGAAACTTTATTCTTCGGCACAGAAGCAAGGAAAGTACTATGTAAGACGTTTGGTCTACATGGGGGACATATACTGGCACACAACGCGCTATATTTCTTCTCTTTCCTCGATACGGTGACCGCGATCGGACTGAGAAGTTTGGAAGGCGCAGTGACGTCATCATCAAGAGCGGAGAGACTCCCGACAAGACAACTGAGAGCAGCGTCCTGATCGAAGGAATACTGAGAGAATTGGAGATAAACATATTACCTGCAAATCCCCAAGACACACTAAATGTGAGTATGTCTGAGAAAGACCAGGCACATCGTAGCCCATCAATTCTTCACTATATTTGCCTTCTCTTCTTTTTAAAATACATTTCAATCAAGTGGAGCGATGCAGATACCGTTTGAATCACCTTTTGGTTGAAGTTCAAGCGTTTATGTGGACATTTACATTTCTATCTATATCTGTGGACATCATATATTTTTAGTTAGCAGCACCTAGACACATACTGGTTATTGTATATTCTTGCATATACAGTGTAACTGTTTGATATGTTCTTAATGCACCTTATATACCAGGAAAGGGTCAAATGTGGCACTTCAGGTGTTGTGAAACGACAAGTTCCATTATACTTTGCCAAGTATTACCTTTGTCAGTATAAGTAGCTATCATGAGCTTACAGCATGCTGTGCAGGAGAGCGCCGTGTACGCAGTCTCCTCCCATCCCATAACACGCCTTGTGCGCCACTTATCAACATTCCTGTTAAATCTGCAACAGGTTTCACTGAGTGGACCATATCCAACATACCCAAAAGGTTTAAGTCACAGATTATACCATATATATATATTTCATTTCCAATCAGAGACAAAACAGCTATGTCCAATGTCTATGGCAATTTACTGGACATTACTTGAGATCAAAGAATTGAAACTATTAGTAGGAGACAGAATGTTGTACCAGAACATATGAAAAGTGTATCTTAAACAAGGAGACATATGCAGGCCTACCTTTCTTAATGACAAGCTATAGAAAAATCATATTAGTTAAGAAATGTGCGAACAGTTTACACAAATACAATACAGTCACGATGAAGAGTGTAGCAATTATATCGAAACTGTAGAAGTTTAGCCACTTACCTTGGTTTTTGTGTGGAAAGGGGAGGGCTTTTGATGTAGGGATACATCCATTATATTATTGGAATTAGGAATGTCACTGCCATTTCTATGTTCACTCTCCCTACTGCTATCATCTGACTGATCAAAGTTATCACTGTCCTGGTCCATCTCTTCTTCATCTTCGTCATCCACATCACAAACATGCTCCTCGTCCTCATCCTCCTCCTCATCCTCTTGCGGCTCATTGTCCTCAGGTTGGTCCTCAGACTCCTGATCTCCTAGAATGCAGCTATTGTTGTTTTCTTCCAATAGATCCGGTTGGGGGTCACTCCTCTCCACGCTTCCAGGCCCATTCACTTCACCATTCAACACTATATGCTCTTCCTCTTGCTGTCTTGAATGCGGCTGATCCTCCTCTTCCTCTACTCTATTCATTTGCTCCTCATCTGCTTGGCTGGAGGAAGCATTACCTCGCACAGAACTGCCAGTACGTCGCCGCTTGCTGCCCATAGACAGCAGATCCTGATTCATTTCCAAAAGCCAGCTTGCTACTTCATGGACATTCACTAGACTGTGTGAAGAGACAAATGTTTTCACATTCTGCAGGAAAAGCAAAGAAAAGAAACGATTACTAAGTCTTTCAGTGAGACGTCACAAATCAAGCAGCAATTAATACATGATATAAAGTAATACGCGCTGTAACAGTGGCATGAATAAACTGTTCAGACTATCCTTGATGCCTTTGGCCTTTACTTATTTCTCAGTTATTGATAGAACACTCATTAATATTTAATGCCATTTTGTAGTCAAAAGAATCTCTTGAACCTGCTTCCTAAGATATACCCACCAATTCCGTATACAGTGCTCGCCAGTTTATGTTCCTTGCAATTAACAGGAGAAAAAAAAAAGAAAACTACTGTTCAAGCCTTTACACAATACATTGCAGAAAATCTAGCATGCTCTTATAATCTTGTTATAATCTAGTTCATACACTGGCTATACTAATGATGGCAGAAATGTACTGGTACTAAACACACAAAAAGAATATTGGTTTCTGGTCTTATGAGCTACAAAAGTAGCAGGAAAGCCTTCAAAAGGGAGTTTATTAGGCATTCTATTAGTAGATAATGCATGGTTGCCCTGAATATCAGTGAGACTCCCTGAAAAGTGTGTGATCTCCCTGACTCCCTGAAGTGCTGGATAATCTCCCTGAAGCTCATTCAGGTGAAGAAGACATTGTGTTATGATGATAGAAATCACACATTGTGTCCTATTTCTATACAGATAATGAAGTCANTGGTTCTCCTATTTACATCTATTCACAATAAATAGTGAAAGTGATTATTTACTGAGAATTTAAGAAGCAATAAACACTGATGCTGCTAATTTTATTGTGAAATAGTNCTCATGGCAGAGCTAGANACACCCATGGGTGGAGCTATCCACAGGACACACCCCTTTGGCGGCAAAAGTTACACCCCTTTTGTGCAGCGCTTGTCACAATCTCCCTGAAATCCATTTTCAAATGTAGGCAACCCTGAGATAGTGTGGAACTTTGTTCTAGGTTAAAGTGACTGACTTGCTTAAGTGCCATATGGTAAATACAGGGCAGGCCTTGGTTGGTGGAATTATACTCAGAATGAGGGTTTGCAAAAATAAGACGCTTGTTCAAATCCTTCAGAGTACTAACACTGTTTGTACAATTTTAGTGATCATATGTTGATCAAGAACTAAACAGTGAAGTGTCAGTATATGTAGTATGCTGTGACAAAGTCATGTACACAAAGCAATAAGCTCCGGCTTAGGCCAGGGACAGATACTTCACTGAATGGTTAAATTAACACTGCATAATTTGTGATGTACTGATGTATAGATTCGTATTTGCTGGTAAATGCTCCAAGGTGCATAGGATTTCCATTTAGTATNTAAAAAATTGGATTTGTCGCTTAAGGCAAGAGATGCCTGTATCTACACTACCACTTACCTGTCTAACAAAAGCTTGACGGCATAAGTTACTTGGCTGCCTTATATATGCCTACAAGTGAGCGGTGCGCTTTAAACATGCCACATATGGCACTGCTTAGAACATGAGGCTTTTTCTCCTTTTTGTTAGTGAAATCACAACTTCCTGGCAGAGGTTCAGTTAAGTCAAATATTTGAATCCGTTTACTACCTAAAATAGTAACATTGACGACTCCCTTAGTTCAGCTGGTTGAAAAATCTGGGAAAATACAGTGAAGCTGAACACATTCCTGGAATACCATGCCACACATTAAAGCCGCGTCCACCTTCTGATCACAGCTAGCAGAACCTCCTAGCCCTGGATACACAACCCTGGTAAAGAGAAACCTCTTCACTGCAGATAAACATACACTGNCATTACAGCTGGGGGCACCGTGTTATTAATCTTCCCCTGAAATAATAGACATCTCAAACAGGTATTTGTAAAACCGGACTCCCGCATTACTAACAGTCTGGCTGCTTTTACCAGAACAACGCTACCTAGTGGTCAGATTGCCAATAACGTTTACTGCCATGGAAATCATTATCATTAACTAAAAATCATTTCAACACAGTGCAGAGAAATGAGTGCAATGGTGATTATCTGGCCAGTCAGCACNTATCTAGGTTTCATACAGTATAGCCCATGCAGGAGTGCCACATTGCCCTTTTACTCTCCACTCTATCAGAAAAGATCTCCCCTGCCTTAACTCATTCGTGTAGATCAGAGGTCTGTGTGACCACGACCATGCCTGGTTCCATTCATTTAATTCTTCCCCAGCCTGCCTGGCGCAATGTATGTGGGCAACGGGGACAGGTCCTGCCCAGCGGATGTAATCGTAAGAGCACAGAACATTGCTCAACGACAACATTTGGAGCTCACATTCGCATCCATTAAACTCTGCATGAGGAAGTTAATATGCAGATGGGATCCTGGATCTGGTCTTAAAGGTATAATTATTATGGACCAATTCAATTCCTCATGAAGACTGGAAAAAGCGTGAAGTGCGGGACTGAATCCTTGCGTCTTTTTATACACGGATCAATGAGCCGCAAGCTAAAAAGCGTGAGCTTTTCTCCCTTGCGCTGTTTGCATAAGGGGGAAAATAAAGTGTGATGCTGGATTGAATCGGCCCCTTAGCCTGATAAAAGGAGTTTCTACTTGAAAAAGAAAAACTGCTAAAGACATGAGAGCTTTTTCTATTCAAAAATAGAGCACTATTTGAAACGGTCACAGCACATGACATGCATGCAATCTATTTCAATAGAAAAATGTTACGGAAAAGGTGTCACCACCAGAATAGCATGCCGCTNATCTATACATCATCACATTGAATTCTCATGTGAAGCATGTATGGGTATCACGTTTATTCATTTACACTGCTGTACACAGGATTATTTCCACACTGGATAGTAATCTATGTACCTGCACAGAACAGTTCTCCTGAACTTAGTTAAGTTATTCAGCTCAGAATTCACGTCTCCTCATCTAGAATACTTAACTAAGAACTTTAACAACAGCACTCACATCTCTTCATACAATACTAAATAGGATCTAAACTTGGTCTAAAGTCCAGCGACCCAAGTAGCAAAATGATTTTGTTGCGAATTAGACAGTATTCAATCATTAATGTTGTTCCTGGTTTGCTATAAGGTAATAAGACAGTTTTACAATAATACATAAAACAAGCATAAGGCTGTAAGCCTCTAAACGTAGTGTTATACACAGCCATAGCGAAATGAATATTAGAGTCATAATGTTTGTATGACCAGACAGAATGATCACCTTCTAACCCCATTACCAACATCCTTCATATTGATCCAATCAATTACTATTCATTCCCAGGAAGAGCGTACACACAGAGCTGGACAGGCCAGCCGCCGCCAAGTGTGTGGTCAGACTACAGCTAAAAACAAAACGTTATAAAAATTATATCACTCAACTAAAATCAAGTTATTTATTTAAAAACACAAAACAATTGTTATGTCCAGATGTTAAGTAAGCGCTTGGCACCCAATGCCTGTGAGTAAAATGTTGTTTCTTTTTATAAAGTAAAATATGAGCTAAGGGACATAAAAAGTGCCTGGACTGCGGTGTAACAGGTCACTCTGGCAGCAGCAAGGTGACCTAAGGTCACATCAGCATCATTTACAATATACAATGGATGCATATATATATATATATATAAAGATTAAGGTAAAGAGGGGAAAAAGTTCTATTATATATTAAATGTTTAGGTAGGTCAGTTGACTTTGGAGCTAAAGCAAAGGTGGTACTGGTGGGTATACAGTATACATATACAGTAAGGGGGGGGAAAGGATACAATTTGAGGACAGTAAAAATTATTAGAGGCAGTTAACAGGTAGAGAGTGACTAGGAAGAATAGTCACAAAGACCACCAAATAGTACATGTTTATAAGAAAGAGGTATGGAACCACGTGACAACACAACTCGAGGGTAGAAAAACAACATGATAAATGTCATGAAAATAAATTTTAAAAAATTTTACATATCAAGTTAAACAGATTAGGAAGAGGTAAAAATATAAGACTAGTATCTGGCAAAAAATAAATAAAAAAAACCCTTGTTGGGCTCTTAATAGAATGATAATTGTTCTAGTGAATGGTGCAGATAATGGGGCGCTTTCCCAGGGAAAATCACCTTGTTAATCAGCATTAATTATCCTAGCACGATCATCATACCCAAGACTGGCCAACTTCACACATCATATTCTGCAGCCAGACACAATAAGAATGAACCAGATGTGGCTATAAGAAACTGCCTCACTCGGATTTGAGGAGCCCAGATCTCCACTGTATCCTCAGGAAAAGTAACACAAGATTTTTGCATTGTGCTCCCATAAATACAGTGTATTTATTAAGCTCCTACTGCACAATAAGGATATATAAATATAAGACAAGTGTTTTGTTAGGTATGATATACTGGGCTATATTGCACAGGGTGGAGAGAGAGAGAGTAGATGAGGCTCTGTAGAGCTTATGTCGGCACTTCTGTTATTTGTGGTGTCACCTGCACCAACCTGCGAGTGGAAAAGAAGTGTGGTAGCTGCATGTGATGGGCAATAGACTGGTCTCCTGTCACTTATGATTTCATGTCAGGGTCATGTCAGGTTTTTTAGCTTGTAACACATAGTAAAAGCTGGTATGTTGTCACATTAGATGTCTGTATACACATTATATACGTTAGATGCCAGTATACACCGGGTATGGTGTGTCAGAACCCCATCCAGACCCGCAATTATCAGATAAATGTTCTCGAAATACTCCTTCCTCCTCCATACCCCTACTTATAAATACCTACTTCCATCCCTGGTTTAAACTTATTACGAGAATCACAAAGATTTAGAAGAAAACCTTGGACAGGATAAGATACTACACAGCAGGAGGATTAGCACAGGGGTAAGATCACCACTNTTGTCATACATTGGTAGGGAAATATAGTTCATTTTGCCATAAGAACTACCGTAAATGTAACATAAACTGTCACTGTATGTAACATGTCAAGTAATCATTAAGTATTCAAACCTATAAACACAAATGTGCTTTCCCATAATTGACACATTTTATAGCTTTGAAAATTATTTCACTCAGTTCTAAGCGGGTTTGGTTTCCATATACAACATATGTTACAGGGGGTNGATACACAAATTAGTAATGTGACAACGGAACAAATGTGCGCCATGGCTGAGTGTAAACACAGGTGGGGGGCGGGGGTGAAAAAAGAAACTTAATTGCAATTTAAACTGAAACTTTTGCTCTAATTCCCCAGTGTCCCCATCTTCTGACAAAGAGTAATTGTAATATTTCTCTTTCGCTATTAATCAGTGTACAGAGGAAATAGAGAGAGCGGCCTGTGTGCCATTTACTGCATGGTATAGTTTTTCTGTACTGGATTTTAAAGATATATACTCATACCCAGTATTGGAATTCCCGACACTTCCAACAGTCTGACACTTTTCCAGCTTTTTCTAATGTTTTTCTTGTTGCCTCATAACTATAACAAACTAGAACATTAGAATATAGTGTAAGAACACATATTAAATTACTACAACTGTATAATACATGCACTGGACTAGGCATAGGCAACCACTGGATCCGTAACACGCAGAACAGCAACATCTGGCATGACAGGACCATGCCTGCACTGGACCTATGTGAGGGATAATCAGCTGCATTATAACCAGGGTGTCCCATCCACAGTGATCGTCACAGTGCAGACAGCATCACCTTTCATATGAATCTTGATTGAGAACTCTGAGAACTATGGATCATATGACTAAGATGGTTGTTAGAAATAAAGGGCAAAAGAGGTCTTGTAAAATAGATTAGGGTAGCAAATGTTTCTTCTAGTATGATACAAAGGAAAAACAGGACATTATCTTATCAAAGACTATGGTAATATAGGATTAATACATGATTACNTGGTGATAAATGTTTCCATCTAAATTATTACATTACTTATTAATGTAAAGTTATTAACTATATCATCTATACACATGATCCCCGTGTAACTTTAATCTTGTAAANGACGCATTGTTACACTAGAAACAACCTGTAATCACAGCTTTAAAAACTATGACACAACAGACTTCAACATTATAAACATTATTCACACGTTAATGATAAAACCTCATCCCTACTTACTATGAATCTGACCATGAAAAACTGGTCATATAACAGGTACATTTTGTACAACATACAACAAGTACATTTTGTATGTTGAAGAAATGGAGGAAACCATTGGCACTTCATGTGTTTTGAAACTACAACTCCCTGTATCAAGAGCAAAAGGCATAGCGGTTACATACCACAGATTCTTACTACTGATGTACTATAGGTTTCGTACACCTGGGTTATGTTTCCAGCCATCTGATCAATACATACACTGGGCAAGGCATAGGCAACCATGGGATCTCCAGATGTTTTGTTATGACTACTACTCCCTAAAGTGCAGACATGGCAAACATCTGCCAAGCAGGACAGGACCATGCCTGAAGTGGACCAATGCAATGGATAATCAGCTGCATTATAACCTGACTTACCTGATTGACACCCTGTGAGCTTAGCAATATCATCATGCTGTTAAGAGCAGATACCTAACTAGGGAGATCATGAAGAACGGGTTCTAGACCTCTACTACTGCACTACGGGCCCACGGGTTATGGGCTCCTGCTGTATTCAAATTCTTGTACATGTGAACGGAGGCCACAAGGGAGTCAGAGAACAGGACCCTACCTTGAGAAAAGTGCTAATAACAATATAGATAGTATTGTGTGGATGGTTTTCTTCGTGTGTGCTTATTACCTGACATTTCAGAGGGATCACATTTCTCCCTTACACTGTGTGCATTGAAAGATAAAATAGTGATGTCCACAGAGGCAAATCACCAAACTCTGAACATGCACTGCAAACTTTGTCTGAGACACACCAAAGGAATATAAACATATATTTAAGGCAGGTGTAAAGAGAAACCCCTCGCGAGTCACATCTTAACTGGAGAAAGTTCAGGCAAAAATGTTTTGTGGGTTTTTTCTAGTTTTAGAAGAGAATAATGAAACTATAACAGAAGTAGTTACTAATATATAGTGTTGCGATACGCTTGCAGGACTTCTGTCCTCTAAGCACAGAATACCTGTTTCAAGCTACAGCAATGTAAACATCCATTAGAGTGCGCACTAATTCCAAGAACGATACTGCAACTATAGGCTGCCAGTAAATCAAAGATCCCATTACTAAATCAATTACTGCAGCGCATTTCCACTGCTACATAAACTGCGAACCTGGAATTCTATTTGGTCATTTGCACAAGACCATGACATCTATGCTGACCATTCTTCACACATAGTTACAGCTTAAGTTCATATGAACCATCAGTAAAGTAATCCGGATGGTTACCTTTGGCTGGCTAAGGCATTCGAAGGAGAGCCTCTGCAAAGGGTCTGATGGATAGCTGCAAGGAAGCAAGTCGGAGCAGCAGGTCGAGCGGCCCAGCCTCTTCATTAAAGAAGAAATGATGCTGCAGCCACAGCCACACATTGACTTGCTCAGGAGACGAGTCCTTTCCTTAGGAAATAACCACTGCTATTGTACCACATGCACTCACAGCTAACTGGCTGCCTCATTACGTAGCTCCCTGGATAGAATTAGCACTGATCAATAGGAGAGGGGAAAAAAAAATGTACAAGGGAAAGAGAAAAAAAAGGAAAAGGACAGACTACAGCTCGCTGGAGGATACGCTGGTCACTATAGCTCTTATCTAAGTAAACATGCAGGCTGCTGAATCCTAAACGTGATGATCAGGGTGACAAAAGGTAAGTGTATTTGTAGTTATGCAAGGTGAATGTTTATCGACCCATAAGAAGTACCGTATATAATGACATAACAGGCACCCTAAACTCTGATTCCTGCGTCCTATTCGACCTGTAATGCTGTGACGCTGCTCCGTCATTCCACAGCCACACCTCTCGCCCTGTCCCCGACTACCCCATTTGTGAAATACGCTTTCCTAGATGTGCTGATCTGCCTGCCAATCGCAGCCGTTGACCTTTCTTGACTCCAGCGTTCAGAAGGGACTTGCCAATTNCTAACAGCAAGCACGATCCTGATCTCTCCGCTGAGCTGCACATTTATTTGCTGTGATAATACGGCAAGAACATTTCTGAATCACTAGCTCCCGTAATACCAAGAAACCGCCGCAAATGGACCTGTTATAAAAGGTTAAAGGGGCGCACGAGAAACCAAGATATAAAATAAAAGAATCCGACTATATCAAGGTGTCCATCACAGCCAAGTATTCTCAGGCACTTTTCAATTCCTAAGTGCTTAGTAAAAAGCTGCAAGTAGGTTGGGGGGAAATAAAACTCCATGCAGCTTAGATATTTACAAGGAAAATAAGATTTAGCTTGTGATAAGAATAAAGAGTTAGCTTGAACATCAGATAAATAGAAGGAAGAGGACAAATAATTAGTCAGTGTGTTGTTATGTCAGCTGCTGGTAAGATCATATCCTCTCTCTCCTCACCTTCATGTGCCCTTTTCATATTACAACGTGATATCATATGTGTGTGCAGGGTACCCATGACTGGGCTGTGCAGAGGCAATGAGCGGCTGAGGCACTCTCTGCTTGCATACAAGGAAAATAATGCAGTAACCCTTTTACTCGCCTGCTGGAGGTACTGTCTGCTGCATAGAATTTTAAATCCTCATTCATCTGCAGATGCAATTCAGCTGCTTTTGCCAAGGACTTGGCTTTTTTTCTGTCTCGCTTCCCTGAGCGGCTTCTACATGGGCTGTACAGGGGGGGGGAAAAAAGTGCAGGATGTGTGGAAAATTTAAAGTAATACCAGGTGAAATAACTTTGATTTAAGGAGGTGGTAAGCGGGTTCTCTAGAGCAGCAGATGGATGTGTTCAGCTTGGAAATACTTGTGTCCGTCCCGCTGTAACTATGCTGTGGACATGTGGCATACGCTGGCACAGGCAGAGGGAGAACCAGTGTAAACATAGCATAGCGCAGTGCAAGAACTACTTCCACAAACGTTTCCCAGACGTCCCAATATGAAATATTCTTCCATCAATACAACTCATTCACATTCTTCTTTCCCCAGCATTGCACTTTTATCCTCATCATAGTGTTTACAAACGGGTGAAGGTCCTTTGTGTTTATAGACCACTGTGACCGGAGGGCATGCAATATATGTTCGTGTTTAATGAGCCTCCGTCAGGTGTGTATGTGCATCAATAGCATCGCTGACTACAGCAATGTGCTTAACAAAACACTGTAAAGAGAAGGAATGGTACTTGGGTTTTGCCCCTTTCCCATTTTACATTCCAGGAGACAGAAAACACAAGTGAATACATGTCTCCTTACAAAGAACCATTCAGTACCTGTCACACAGCAGGAAGGTCAGACACATCATTGTTATGCCACACAAACACAAGGCTCGCATTTGTCACCCCAGCATCTCTGCCAGCTCACTAACCAATACATAAAATGAAATAGGAACAAGTTCTTATAATATCCTTAGTATAATATCCATTGTATGTTGGAGAGATACAATGGGCATAAGAGTGACTGGTCTTNAATAGAGTAATCTAACAGGAAGGAAATATGAAGAGGAGCAAATGTCTAATCAATTATGGATAACCTAGATTCTGTGTGTCAGCTACTTTATTGTAATATTGATTAAAGGGGATGTATATACAAAGGGCTAATGATATACACCGGAGATATGTGCAACCAACAGCCTAGGGAGTGAGGTGCAACTAATGGATGGAAGTCAGCAGACATAGTTAGTATATGCGAGATTTGCATTGGAGTCATTCATAGTCATTAGAATATATGCTAAAAATAAAATACTGAAGCTTATATAATATGGAAATAATCAAATATACCAATATGTACTGCTACCACGTTTCCTCTATAACAGGACCTACCCTGATAATAAGCCCTATCCTATTTTGCAGTAAACTGTCTAAAGTAAGCCCTCCCCTGAAATTAAGCCCTATCTAAATCACAATGAGGTGCCATAATGTCGGCAGCACCTGGGGGGCCATGACTGAATTAAAAGCAGGCCAATAAAATAAGCCCTACCCCAAAAATAAGCCCTATGGTGTTTTTTTTGTCCTGAAAAAAAATAAGACCGTGTCTTATCGGGGAAAGACAGTATTTAAAAAAAAAAAAAAGGAAGGAGGTGGGGAAAATTATTTTGGTGCACACCGCTATAGATTGTATCCCTAATCCTGTATTTGTGGTGTGTAAAATGAGATGTCTGGTTTAGAGCTGTGAGATAGAGAAGTGCTCCCCTCCAGGGAAATAAGCACAGCAGCACTGATATGCTTTTCTATGATCACAATAGGATTTGTTCTTCCCCACTAGAATGAATTACACATATTTGCAGATGTGATTTATTTCAAAGCCCTAAAAAGAAAGTACCTCTATAATGAATTTCTATAAGACTGCAGAGGAAAGTACATGTGGCGCACTCTGGCAGGGTATCTATAAAGGCTGGAACAAATAGTGGAATCATCCAATTCAAAACAATCATCAAGGTATGTCACTGGATTTCTAGCAGCCTGGGTTCCAAAGTCTTGCCGGATTAACCATTTCGCCAAAACAATAATAATAGCCTCTAATCTAAGTACTTTATGTGGCAACTGAGCTTGCTTCATTATCAAGGTACCGGACACCTCAGACACTGTGGAAAGCATTCCATCGTTTGATCACAAGTGCAGTATAAACAATGCAGGTGGAGCGTGGCTACAGTCCACACCATCCGTGGGACACCCAAGTGAGGTATGCCGCGTACAGGAATTTCATGTCCCCACTTGTATCTATGTATGTTACCTGCATGACACTACTGACATCAGTGTTGTAATGAACACTTTTGACGTGGATAGCTTTCATTAACAGCCAAATGAAAGGACAAACCATAGGAGGTCTATATTTCGGTTACTATGTCTATAAACTAGAAGATGCATAAATGACTAATACATCATTTTAATCCCGCTGTCCCTAATGAATACCACAGTAAACAATAAGGTTTCTAAGAAAAATAATATTCTCCGTTTCTGAAGGGAAGAAGAATACATAGATTTATTTCACTAGAAGCAAGTCACATCACAGGGTGTTCAGTGCGAGATCAATCACTGCTCATCACCAGCACTTTCTCATAGAGCCCATGTTTGTGTCACACATTCAAAGCCGAAACAACAAAAGAAGCTTTTAAAGGAGAGTTCCATGTGTCTGTAGCTGCAGAATGAATGACATAGAAGCCAGCATCCACAGGAAAGAGCATGAAATGACTAGTGACGAGGTGCTTTCTACTGCAAGATCAGATTTACATGGATGTTAATCATGTTCATATACATGTCCTGTGTACTAAATACATTGTGACAAATGCAAAATGTTATCCAATATGGTTATGTCAAATCCATTTCTTGGTGACAAAAACAATATGTCCTGTGACAATGGCAATTCACTCAGAGCTTCCATATAACACCCGCAGAACCCTTAACTACACAAAATAAATATTCACCTTAAATTAAACATGTGGAGCAATTTTACAACCAAATTCACATTATCTGTGTAGTCCGATACTGCAACAGGTGGGAGACCTGTACAAGACACAGCCTTCTGATGTGAACCTACAGTCCTATGTTATCACATAGGTGCCCTACGACAAGTCCTAGACCGAACGCTGCAGTAAATGAAATCCAAGATGGGAAAGTTGCCCAGTGGAGATCAACAAGGGCCTGTACTATTTAGTATTTTTTTGAAAACATGACATTTAATAGGGTGAAAAGTATGCATTTTTGCATATGTAACACAGAGGAATAAACAAAATGACTGATTACAATAAAACAATAAAAATGTATTAAATGGCACATCAGTCCCAAAATTCCTTGGGACAGACCTAGACACACGAGAAATGTGTAGAAACATTACTGCAGTGAAAGGTTTGTTGATAAGTAGAATTGCATCCCATCTAAGGTGATAGAAGCTAATTACATCCTAAATATTAAATAAGTTCACAAGTCAATATTGTTAGAAATAAAATAAAAAAGGGCAGAGTGGTGGTTGTTACCTGCCTGTATAGCTCTAGCATGTACCCTAAGTACTGCACCTAAGATTATTTCCCAAAGAATTTATTGCGATTAACATAGAAGTGTCTAGGCCACCAAGACAACCGGGCTGAGAAATGGCAAGAAACCACCGCAAGTGTGTATGTATTATAATGTATTTGTGGATAACTGAATAGAATGCTGGGAACTTTGGAGAATGTGTAAACTCTATTTGCCCTGTGAGGAAACTATAGCAATAAAGAGGTCTGGGTTATTAAAAAAAAACAAAAAAAAACAAAAGTCATATTACCATTATTAGCATCACCATTTACATACTATGTAGTAGAAGGGGGGGGGGCATATCTGACAAAAGAAGATTCAAGTCTCGCTTCTATAAAACACAATACCGCATCTTCATTAATAAACATACAGTAAACACCAACCTGAAAAATGGGTGAAAGCATTAGTCCATTCTTTAATGGACATATTATGGTATTCACTGGTTATGGAAATAGGCTTTCACGATTTGTATTGCATTTAGTTCAATGAATTCCACCTTGACAAAATGCTGTGAAAAACTACTTACTCTACTACAGTAGAAAATATAACTTTTTGCAACAATATTCAGCTATGCAATCAGCAATAAAAACTAGAACTATTTAGATGACAATAGATTTATCTTAGATGGGGAGATGATCATTTAACAAGCAGCAAGAACACCGCAGATTAACAATGAACAATTATTTCTATCTCAATAGTTGTTTGGCTCCTAAATTGCGGACAATTATTTATGTTGATTATTGTGTCTTTTTATTCAGTAACTGCAAGTCACCATAGGTAATGGTAAAGAAGACAAAATACATCTTAAGCTGGCCATCCACTACAACGATTTTGGCCAAAACAGAAGTCCCCTCCAGCTGGACAGGAAGGACCGGGGTGCCCAGTCACAGCTGCACAAAAGGTGAGCATGTCTTTCATTTGTTGTTTTTACAGTTTTTCCTTTCTTGATTTTGGGCACCACTAAAACAATACCTTTCTAGTGGATGGTGTGAATACAGGGCGATTTTCCCTAGGGTACCAATATCCACCAGAACGGTTCCGTTATAGCGGATTCCCAGCTTTACACCGCCAGCCTGGAAATGACCCTGCTTTTTAAAGCCAGGCTGACAACTGCAACACCAGTGCACAAAGAAGCCAGTCACACTCCTGTGAGTAAAGGTTATAGAGACCAGGGATTTGTAACAGGCCTCGTTTATACTGACTTGAAAGACCTGACACTTTGCCTAAAGTACCAGGGATTTTCAAGTCAGTGTGACCAGGGTATTAATGGTAGGAATTGAACATAAGACAAGGGTCTAAATTTACTGCTGCACGATTGGAAAAGTGGGGTTGTTAACATAGCAACCAATCAGATTCAAGCTCTGTTTCATTTCACATACTGGAGAATTAGAGCTTGAATCTGTTAGGTTGCTATGGGCAACATCCCCACTTCTCCAATCGCGCTGCGTAGTAAAATTAGGCCAATAAATACAATATTTCAGGGATTTCATGCCACAGGTAATAATCACCACTATACTATATTCACCACTTTAGCACAAAAATAAGAAGCCACGTCTCCCAGCTATTCTTACATTGTCCTCCCATTTCCTCATAGCGTTACATTTCCTCATTCCTACATGCACGTTGTACACATCATACCAATGCATTCTTTAAAGAAAAATAATGCAAACATTTTGCAAGCAACAAAGAAGTGCAATTGTGTCAAAGCCGACCCAGCTTCAACATCATCTTATCAGCTGGATAAACCTGAACCTAGATAGACCTCTCTGGGCGGCGAGAATGATTTCTATACACAATATGACAAACAATAATGTAAACTTTTCACTTACAATGCCAACAAATGCAGTTAATAATGTTAATGCTAACAAAACGAAACATTAGTGAAGTGAGGAAAGTTATACACAGAATGAAATATACATACACAGATCTCTCCATTTCTATCTATTCATACCTATTATCATAATTAGATCCAATTATGTGGATTTCATACATTTAGTACTTTTGACACAATAAATAGAAACTGATATTATGGAAAGATATTTCACTCTGAAGACAGGCGCTGGTAACAATCTAAGTGGATGTTCTAAAAGTGAAGGACATTAAAATGACTGCATATAATCCTCTGGCAAACTAACAGAGAGACACCGTAAACAAGTGGGAAGCATCAACCTGCGCTCTGCAATAAGGTGACAGGAAAGGTCATTATTACAGACAGGAATCTGAGTGGACCACTAAAAGCTCAACACTTGTATGTAAAGACCTAGCATCCATTTACGAATACTGGAAACGAGAGATACTGTGAGAATGCGTCTCCTGCAAAGCAATCAGTACAGCATAAAGCACCATATGTTATAATAAGCTACTGTTCCGCCATTACCGCATTTACATTACAATGTCAGTTTGTTATTCAGCCAAAGATTTTCTTTTTTTTAAATCATGTACAGCATACAAAAGCGGAATTACTAAATGTGATCTGGAAACAAACGCAAAATAAAAGTATGCTGCAGGGCTATTACTGTTAAAGCAAATCAGAGCTCCAAGCCAGCGCCAGTGCAGTGTCATCTGTGTTATACACACACACAGGCTGGAGAAGCAGGATGATTGTTTACATATAAATGCACACTCCCTGAACGCACAGATGGTCAAATATATACACTTCCTGGTGAAGCTGAATGGATAACAAACCATAAGCAAGCTCCAATCGCTTTCTTCCCCCTTAATGCTAAATGATTAATTACTATAGTGCAGACATTACCATGGAAATGTTACCATGTTACTGCGCTGGAAAGGTTTGCATGTATTTTCCTTCCCACGTCTGTCCTATGCTTCCTGTGGCATAAACTATACTGCCTCCCATTTCCTTTTCTACTTTTCCCTTTACTTCCTTCTGTATGTTGACATTTAGGATTCAGACATGTATATAAATTATCTCCTGTAAAAGAAACCAGGACAGAGAGGAGAAATGATTCTACAAGCGTTCCTAGGTGTGTGTTATTAAATAGTCATTGCATGCTGTGCTCAATAGTCATGCTACGTGATGGTCCTCCTTCCATGGTCAGTAACCTGTGCAACAACATGCTCTGAAATGTATGAGTACAGCGTTAACAGCCTTCCCTATTAATAATAAGACAAGGTCTGCTTTCCAACAGAAGAGCAAAGATCATACATTCACATTTGAGACACACCTACAAGATAATGTGGAATCCACCACTTCACGACAAACCTTACATAATATGAAAGTGTGTGTGTGTGTATAATATTATATATATATATATATATATATATATATATATATATATATACACACACATACATACATATACATACATATATACACACACACATCACCGGTGTATGTGTAATGGCCGTCATACAGTGCTGAACTCATAGCTGCCCCATAATCTTCCCTGTGTTGTCATTCTTGGGGCGACTGTTCCCTATCAAACAGGTTTTGGTGCATAGATAAAATAACAGTTTTGAATAAACATGAGCTGTGTCTAAGACATCATCATATGGTTACAATGAACTAGTGTGGGATGTCACTTGTGTATTGACTAGTCTTATGTGTTTTAAAATAAGCCCACAATCGAAATATACTAAATTATGAACATATACTTAAACAGTCACTGGGGCTGGTCCAGAGTTTTGGAGTAGGTGCAAAACAGGTGCAAGTGTAGATATAAGCATAAACTATGAAAACAATGAGGAGTTTAAAGGTGACGTTTCCAAGTTCAACTCTAATTTACAAATTATACATAATGCTATGCAGTTTGGGAGATGCTTGTACAAAAAGCAAAGTGCTTTGTCTGCATGCAATATCATTTAAATTCCTCTGCACCCTTCACAATGCAACATGGTTTTTCTCAGGTCCAAACTTGCACCAAGAAAAAGGTGTAAATGCAAATCCGGATCAGCCCCATTAATGTGTGTATGTATTTGGAACCTTGGGTCAGTCAGTGTCTGGTTTCAGTGGCAGCCCCATTTACACAGCGCTACTGAAGCTGGACATGAATAATCTGACATTACACAACCAAATGGGCAGGTCACAAGAGAATACTGTACATGGAGAACGTACATGGCTGATGAACACACCTATGGCAGCTTAGAGGATGAATTTATTGATAGTCAGCAAAAGAAAAAGTCAGTAAAACATTCATGCAAATACCATTCAACCTGAACAAAATACTCAGCAACATGTATAAATAAAGAAATTGTACAGATAAATAAAATAATATGACCGGTTCTATTCATTAATACAGCACAGAAGGCTATGAGACATAGAAGCCCCTTAAAGTTATTGCTCCATTGAAGTTGGCACTGTCTTTTACAACTTATATGATTCTAGGGCAACATAAATAACATCTTCATAGATGGTAAGCTATACATGTATGTATGTATGTATGTATGCATAGCAGAGCTTGACAAATCCTGGTCAACAGGGTCAATATTTATTTTTACATACTAGAGAAAGCCAGATAGAACCCGATTGGTTGCTATGGGAAACATCTCCATTTTTTACATTCCTGCAGTTTAGTAAATATAGGCCATGGGGAGGTTTCAGTGTGCAGAAGGAATAGAGGTGATGGCTTCTCCCATACACTTTCTGCCCCCTATATCAGCTGGTACTGGGGGCAATAGAGAAGTGACACAGGAGTATATCAGTGGTGCTATCACCATGCAGGAGAGAATATGAAGTAGCAGAGTAG
>JABWIB010001057.1:35090-55814 GCA_016617825.1 Platyplectrum ornatum
GGCTATACACAGGCACGACAGTGACCTGAGGGATATACACAGGCACGACAGGGACAGTGACCTGAGAGATACACAGGCATGACTGGGACAGCAACATGAGAGATATACACAGGCACGACAGTGACCTGAGAGATATACACAGGCACGACAGTGACAGTGACCTGAGGGATATACACAGGCACGACAGTGACCTGAGGGATATACACAGGCACGACAGTGACAGTGACCTGAGGGATATACACAGGCACGACAGTGACCTGAGGGATCCCTAATACATTTATATTAGTGTTGCCTCAACAGAATGTAACGTAACAGAACTTTCTAGAGTAAAATGTATTAACAGATTATTCACTTCTAAATGCAAAGTATTATATAGAATCCACTAATCACATGTACCGGCTACTTACTCTGCAATGCTGGCTCTGTTCCTTTATCAATGTTTTTATCAATGTTTAAGCCAACAAATTAAAAATAAACATAAATTCCTGACCTGAAGTGATCAACTGGACACTGCTACACTGACATGAACACTGGATTAAAGAGACTCGATCTATACATTTATCTTATACTTTTTTGTAGGATAAGACATGAAGACATCATGTGACCCTTCCAAATAATGCACCACAATACAATAATGCATCACAGTCACGGCTGTCACTCAGACATGTGGGAAAGAGGGTGTCAGGATTCCCAAAGGGGCCAAACCCATCAATGTGCAGAACTAGTGAGTTCTCCATCAGCGCCTGCTCCATGACACCGCCATGCCAATGACAGCAACGCAATGGACAAGTCAGAGGAGCTTCTTATTCATAAAACACATGGTGGACCTTGGATTATTGTGTCATACACTTCTTCTAGTTGTTTAACGGGTATGAAAAACACAGACTATAAACACACATGCACCATATGCGCTCACAGTGTCCATACATGCAGACATATAGTACATGTACACAAACTATACACACACATATATATGTATATTATGTGTATATATATATATAAACACATACAAAAGCATACACCACACACAGATACATATATACACACAGGTAAACGGAATACATACAGGTAAACAGAATACATGCATACACAACTACATATACACACACAGGTAAACGGAATACATACATAAAGGTAAACACGATACACACATACATACCACACACACCCACATACACCCTATGGAAGGCATACAAGCAGAATGTCGGCGCGATACATACAGGCAGCTGCTGAATGTTGCCGGTACCGGTGGGCGCAGGGTGAGCGCTGCCAGCTCGGGGTCACGTGCCTGCACTAGCACACGCGCACTTCGCGGAAGGTGCTCGCGGAGAGACAGAAGCACGGAGGAGAGGGCGCGCCGGGATGACGTCAGTCGCTCGGCAACAACCAGTGCTGCCGTCGTCGCAGCGAAAGTGAGGTCATCTGTGCGAGACGGAAAAATATGGACAGGAAGGAAAAGGAGGTGTTTACTGTGTTGTCATGAGCGTGGGAACAGCGCGACTGCCGGGTCACTGGAGGTACTAGATTTACTTGGGGTGAATCTGCGACAGTTGTATTTGGGTGTATGTTCTGTGTGCTGTGATTTACCACAAGTAACCTGTTTTTGTTTTTTTTTTATTGTACCGCAATGTATGAATCACAAAGTCTCTTACTTGCTTAAATTGTAAACACTATGCTTTCCTTACTGTGTGTGTGTATGTAAACAATTTTTTTTTCTTTTTAGGGGTTGAGCGGTGCAATCATGCCTTAAATCCTTTTACGCTAAAATACAGTTCAATATCAGATATCTTTTACTTTAATTTAATTTTGCCACTGTATTTAAGAACATTTCTGCTGGAGAATGCTTGGCTTTCTGTGGTCCAGACTTTGTGGCTTGGATAGCCCTATTCGTCTCAATCGAGCTGAATCTACACGAAGAGTGCTGAGTTTGGAATTGAATAAGGATAGAGATGTGGAACGAATGCATGAAAATGGGATCAACACTCTTGACATTGATCCTGTGGAGGGAAGATATATGCTATCTGGTGGTGCAGATGGTATTGTAGCAATTTATGACCTTGCCAATTTAAGTAAAAGTTCTACCTTTACTTGTAAATGTCTTTCTAAGATTGGCAAAAGTCACTCTGATGTTCATAAATTTAGTGTTGAAACTGTTCAGTGGTATCCTCATGACACAGGATTGTTTACATCAAGTTCATTTGATAAGACACTTAAGATATGGGATACTAACGCATTACAACTTGCAGAAGTCTTTCAGTTTGAAGGCAATGTTTATAGCCACCACATGTCTCCATTGGCAACAAAGCACAGTTTAATAGCAGTTGGAACAAAAAGCCCCAAAGTACAGTTATGTGACTTGAAATCCGGCTCTTGTTCGCACATTTTGCAGGGCCACAGAGCAGAAATTCTTTCTGTCTGTTGGTCTCCAAGGTATGATTATATATTAGCTACCGCAAGCGCTGACAGCAAAGTAAAATTATGGGATGTTCGCAGAGCTACTGGCTGTCTGATAACCCTCGATCAGCATAATGGAGAAAAATCAAAAGCTTCTACAGAATCTGCTAACACAGCCCACAATGGACGTGTGAACGGTTTATGTTTTACCAGTGATGGACTTTATCTACTGACAGTGGGCACCGATGATAGAATGAGGCTGTGGAATAGTGCTTCAGGGGAAAACACTCTAGTTAACTATGGCAAAGTTTCAAACAGCAGCAGAAAAGGCCTCAAGTTTACTGTTTCTGTGGGTTGCAGTCCAGATTTTGTGTTTGTACCATATGATAGTACTATTGTTGTGTATACCATCTATTCTGGTGAAAAGTTAAGTGTGCTTAAAGGACATTACAATGATGTGGATTGCTGTGTGTTTCAGCCTCACTTTCAGGAACTATACAGTGGAGGCAAAGACTGCAACATTTTAGCTTGGGTTCCTGCAATGTGAGAGGCTGAACCTGATGAAGATACTAGAAAATCAGGGTCTAAGGCACATCTTCATCCCTCCTATGAAGATGCATGGAGTAGTAGTGATGAAGAAGGGTGACAAAAATGTTTTGAAATCTAATAAATTTCAATATCACATCAACGTGTGTATCCTTGGAGTTTAATGCATTACCAACAATTGACAAAGTAAGAATTAACTGGCAATTTGTTTTAGTAATTGTGCCAAGTTGAAAAAGAACCCTTTTCACCACATTTATTAAACACATGTTTTTTGTTTTTTTTTCAGAATGGGGTTAAGCTGTTATGTCTTTAGGATGAGGACATCACAATCAAAGGAACAGCATATTCTCACATTAATATGTATTTTACATTAGTGGTGGAGCTACCATTAGTGCACAGGGGGACCCTACACAGCTTCTCACCCAACATCCACTAAGAACACAAGTTGCAACAGAACTAAGTCAATGGCTTAAATTTAGTAAGCAGGGAGATGGGAATGTTGCAGTATCAGTCAGATTTGAGTTCACATTCTCCAGTATGTAAAATTAAACTGAGAGCTTGAATCTGATTGGCTGCTATGGGCAACATCCCCACTTTCCAATCCCCCTGCTTAGTAAATTTAGGCTATGAGTGCAGAGACAGTTATGCAAGGGGGAAATATTAAGATCTAAATTCTAATATTTCTAATATCTAATATTTCTAAGCCTAACAATGGCCCTATTAGCTGGAATGATTATGCTTTAATGATATAGAATATAACCAAGTGCACCGGCCTAGGTCATTACACCCAGACGATACATTCTAAATTTAATCACAAAATCAACACAAAAGGATAGTAGGTATATTTCAGTGCTAGGTTAGTTAATTGCATATAACTCAAATTTAGTTTGAAAGCACTGGTATTTGGTATTTGTCAATAGTGTTTTGCAATTTATGCACTCACGATTAGCAGTCCATTCGTGTGTCTCTGTTATTAATAGTCTGTAGAGTGCTTTTTAGAATAAATCTTTCTTGTGTAACAAGACATTCTAAATTTCTTCTGTGATTATGTGGACTGGATGGTGTTTAACGACACTATGCAGCTTCTATACATAGGGGAATTGGCATACAGAACCCTACCATAAGTTATTTGCACTGTTTTTGCATAAATACATGTGTCATGGAGACGGGATTTGTATGCGTAATATGTGTATGCACCAGCAACTCTACATAGAGTTGTTTACGTAGAGCAGGATACTTTAAGATCCACTTACATAAGAAACACTACTGGAGTGCACAAGCACACTTAACTTTGAATAACTTTTTCCCACTCCTAGGGGTAGAGTGCCATCACCTGGATCCAGTCCACTAAAAGATATTACCAATTTTTCTAATCATAATTTCCCACAACTCCACTTCCCTCATACAGAGGGGAATCCGCATACAGGATCATACCATAAATCTTCCACAATGCTTTTGCTTAAATTAAAGGCAGTGAGGGGGCCATGATGAATTCAGCCCTTACTGTACAATATACCTCCCACCCGCTCTCTTTGGCATATAGTGCTAATGCACACAACCCTCTGTGTCAACTATGTGATTTGTGTACATGGCAAAAGATTCGTGCGTACTATTTTATGACCAGTTTCAGAATTTCCACAGTCTGGTCCGGCCCATACTTCTTAACCTAGTTGAGTAAAAGTTTGATATCTAAAGAACATTAAGGTCATCATATGAGTTGGTTAATATGGGTTTGCTTCCAAGATTACTTTATCTTTTACCAAAGTTGTTTGTGTGTACTAACCCCAGTGTATGTTACTGTGAATATTTGAAGGCAAAAAATTTACTGTACCACTCTGACAACATTAATACTCTTAAAAATAATACAGCAACACAACAATGAAAGAAAATAATAAAAGACAGTTTTATCAGAATTTTATTATACTAACAAGAGAGAGGGAGAGACAGAAATCTAGTAACATCAATATATATACAGATTGTCAATTGTCTACATATTCTATTTTGTCCCCAAGATATTTTATTAAACATACCCTCTGCAACCTTATATAGCACCTAGTTAAATAGGCTGCAGTAAATAAAATAAAACCGTTGCACTGAGAACGATCCCTGTTTTACTTTTCAGACACTCTATTCCTGAACGTCGCCTGGCATAATTCTAATTTTGTCTCCTGTGTATTTATAAGTATCATAGCAACTGAATAAGAACAGACAGCCAGGGATTCTACCAGTAATAAAAAAAATAAAAACACCTATATGTAACATGTAAAATACATCACATATATCTAATTTAAAAGTGTCATAAGTATATAAACATTTTATATACATTGTGTAGTTTATGGATTTTACTTATATTATTTAGACTTGTTGATTTGTATATCCTGATAAGGATTTTTATGGACTGGATCCACACTGCAATGTCAGCATATTTACATTTGTGAATTTACATACGTCCTGCGCATTCTGACACATAGGCTTAAGGGATGATGGCCATAGCAACCAATCAGATTGAAGCTCTCAGTTTCTTTCACATACTGGGGAATGTAAGGTCGAATCTGATTGGTTGCTATGGCATACCTCCCAACATGTCAGCTGCCACACCCCAGCTTGCCCAGACTCCATCCCAGTCTCACCTAAGCCCCACTCCATTTATGCACGCAACGGCGGAAAGTATTAAACCATTCCCCCCCCCCCAACTGTCCCGCTTTTAGCAGGACAGTCCCGCTGTCCCTCCCGCCTTGCAGTTTGTCCCGCTGTGGGGATAAACTTAGTTTTTTCAAGGATGCCGTGAATCGCTGCGTCAGGAAAGGGCGGGGTCTGTGTGGATTATGGTTGTGTCGGGGCGGAGTCGGCTGGTCCGGGGCGGGGCTTATGTGTCCCGTGGCCCAGACCGTGCATGGTATGATTAAACTACACTGAAATTTCAAACCAAAATACAGTTTGTCCCCTAATCGGGACAAACTGGGAGTAGGCAGGGACAGCGGGACTGTCTGGCCAAAATCGGGACACTTGGGAGGTATGCTATGGGCAACATCCCCACTTTTCAATCTCCCTGCCATCTCCATGCCTAGTAAATTTAGGCCATGAAGTTTATAGATCAGAAATCATTGGGCCCTGGATTCTGTGTTGGAACCCTCTACAGCAGTGAAGCATGATGACCCACCATGCATACAGCAGGTACGCTTGATGGGTGGGGAAAAAAAAAGTTTTTGGGAGACTCTCAGGACATTCAACAACTACATGATTGGGAGAAGAAGCATAGAGGTTCTGGCAAATTGATTAAGGATCGAATACATATAAAGGTCTGCAGCAAATAATGATTGCCATAAAGATTGTGTATATATGACTTTCCAAACAGGGTTTGTGGGGACATTTATAGTTTTGAAAGGAAAGATCTGATGGAGCAAGGATTGTTTTAGCTGTGTGATTGACATGGGGATAGGTGCATAATGCTGTAAGGAAAATGACATATGCATTTCTTCTAGGTTATTACCTAGGGCAGTTGTTCCCAAACTTTCTCAGTCGAGGCACCCTTAGGGTCTCCATAATTTTTCAAGGCTCCCCTAAGACACAATAATTTCACATTTTTAAGTTTTTGAGTCAAAATAGAGTAATTAAAGAAAAGACATAAATACTTCAGGTTGATATTAAATCTTGTTTATTTCCTATATGAGATGTAAAATTGTGCTTCTAAGTAACACTATAAACGTAGCACCACTTTGGAAACAACATTCCGCGGCACCCCAATGAGAGCGTCGCGGCACCCCAGGGAGCCACCGCACACAGTTTGGGAACCACTGACCTAGGAGTTTGGGGTGGTGATACCAGAGTTATTCCCTCTTAGCATATTGCACTGCTTAAGCGCTATATAATCCGGTTCTCTTTCTGAATACTATAATATCCTGCATGTTCATGTGAATTAGAATGTTTTTAATTTTTTTTTAGCTTTACATCTTTTTTTTTTCATTTTTCTGTTTGATTTCAAGTGTCTGAAGCAGCTACAATGACCTTTCACATTTACAGAATAGCATAAGAGGTTTACTGTAGATATCTTTTTTTGTTGTTGCTATGACTCCCTCTCTGATTGCAGTTCTTCATCACCTTTGTAGTGAAGTAATAGAAATTCTGACATTCTGCACTTGATGCTCAGAAGTCTAAAGGCGCTGAATGTAATGTGATGTGTTACATTTTGTACTCCTTGCTGTTAATGTAATGATTACAATTGTGTCTATTATCTGTTTTTGAAGCGTTAGAGTTATTTGATTTATATGCCTGTTTCACTTACAAAGTTGGGCAATATTTGCATGTTGTGTGCGGAAAATATTTGCATTTCTCATCTGTGCATGTGCACCTGCCAACCTCCAGAGCTTATAGATCTTGATTCTGGACTTATGGTGCAGTGTGCATACAATATTAGGTATGTAAACATATAGTAAGTACTTGGCTTATGTCACAGACAAGTTTCTGTTGTTCCACTTTCCATCATCAGTAACCATTCTTGCATCTGTTGCACTTCCTCTGAGAGGCCACTGTTTACCCCAGCTCTGGTGTCAGGTGTCTATCTCATTATCCTTAATGGACAGCACCTGGCACATGGCTACATAAACCAGCTTTTCCCCAATGCTGGTTCATAAATTGTCTTCTGGCCCTGCATGACTTTTGGATTCCCTTCTTTGTGTTGCCTAGTTCATGTCTTGTTTTTTCCTTGGAAAAATGTTTCCTGGACTTTCATGCCTTACGCCTTGTGGATTCCCTATTGGATATTACCTGGACTCTCTTGTATTACTCCCTGTGGTTAGTTTCTCTTGTTGTATTTACCCTTTGTCAGCACTTTGTATTTCACCAATTTACTGCTCATTGTGCATTTAACCAATTGTCTGCTTCTTGTGCATGTTTTTTTATCTTACTCTCTTTGCTGTGCCATTGCTTCTTAGTCTCTTTCTGTTTCTTCCCTTCCGTGCTACACTGTGCGAAGAGTTCCTGTGCCTAGCTCCTTATTGGTTTGTACCTCCAGTTCTCTGTGCCCTGTTACAATATATTATTATATTACTACTAGTGTCTGCCTTGTATATTCCCTGTGTTAGTTCCCTCAATAACCCATGAGCATTCAGTTTCTCCAGAATCTTTGGATCACAGTACCCCAGAGTGTGACAGCTAAGCCTATACATACAGTCTTTAATTGTACACTAGCTCCATTTTCACAACTGTGTAAATGTTAAAATAGTGTCCTTCTGTTGGAAGCCCCTTGTGTACAAGCAAAGTGATCTGACCAAATTGGACCCTTAAATCTTGATCCAGTCCTTGGTGTTTAAAGTGTTAAGCTAGGTACACACGGTAAGATAAATTGTGTCCTATCGAAAGATTTTTCAAGAGTGGGCAAAACCATGGTGAATGACAGGGGAGGCAAATTGAATTAATTGCAATCGGTATTACAGGTGAGGGATGATGTGTCCAGCCCAAGTGTAATAACAGTGTAACAGTAACACTGGTCAGTATCTGTGTGCAACATGCAAAAATAAAGTATTCTCCTTGACGGTTCCACATGGGTCTTTTGTCCACCCCTAACTGTGTCCGCTGCCAGTCCCCGAATGCTGATTTATACCATTGTCTGTGGAGTTGCCCGGTGATAAAACCATACTGGCTGGCCATTAAACGCTTCTCGGAGGGCTGCCTCCTCAGCCGCCTCCCACTGACACCAGAGTTGGCGATTTTGGGCCTTCCCCCTCAGGGATGCGGTAAATACTCCACCACAGCCCTGCTACTCCTGATCATCAGTGCTGCAGCCCGCAAGTCCATTTTACATAGGTGGCTAGACCCCACACCACCCCCGTTCTCACTGTTCCTGGAAAGGCTCAAATTCGTGTTTCGTATGGACTGGCTGGACACCATGCTCGACAAGGACCGAAAGGTTGTCAGCTTTTTCGATTTATGGGAAGGGTATATGGATGTTCTCCCCCTCCGAATCAAACACCAATTGCACGTGTGTTTCGCCAATACCGCCTGATAAATTCAAAGGCAACTGGCGGACGACCCACCTATTGTGTTCACTTAATCTCTCCTTTAATGTTTATTATGTCGAGTTCCGGATCTCTCTTATACGTTGTTGGACCTTGCCCAAATTCTGTCATGGATGTTCCTTGTTCTGTTCAGCATACTGTTGACTGTATCATTGCTGATGTCATTTGTCATTTGAAGTTAAATAAAGTTTGAAAAAAAAAAGTATTCTCCTTGCATGCAAACACTGACATTCATTTTACCCCCCCCCCCCTGCAAGTCAACATGGTTTTGTCCACTCTTGAAAAATCTTTCGATTGGATACAATTTATCTTACTGTGTGTACCTAGCTTAAGGCTTTATAAGCTAATTGCCAGAAACCCAAAACACAGAATACATGAAAAATATGTCTTAATTTCAACCCCAGTTATTATATTCCAAAAAACAGTAGTTCATCAATAATTAAAAATAATTTTTTCTCTTAAATACTGGGGGAATTTTTTGATAGTATAAAAACTAAAAAATCTCAAGTTAGGTATACTAAATTCCACGAGTGGTAGAAAATTCACATTTATTAAATAAAATCATTAGATAGACATATATAAAAGATTTATATAAACTTGGCACAAATAAGCATCAAAAGTACAATATTGTAAAATAGTCTGTCAAGGTCGCAATATTTTTAACTTCTGGTCATATTACCCTTGGCTTAAAGATTACTTTTATTCCGGGGGAAAGTGCAATCTATTTTACCAACATATGCTACATGCTTTTGTGGGGACACCCACTTAGCACAGGAACAACAATAGGGTGTGAGCGAGGCAACAACTGCAGGGCCTTGCGATAGGTGGAGTAGATGAGCTCAGCGGTGCACACACACGCGATTGAAAATGGATCACATCTGTGGAAACAACGTGCCATAAGTCATATCTAGTGTGGAACAAATCTTTTACAACACAAAGCTGTATACATTACCCTTTATAAAACAATCTGCCCGTGTGAGTGTATTGGGTGTATATAACGGACTTCCTCGGCTCTGGCACCGGGCCTTTTATTGGTTCTATTGAGTGAATAATCGTCTGACTAACACCTACCCATATCACAAGGATAACGGGGTAAACAGCTTGTAGTGTACAAGTGTTACAACTCTCAACCAGATCGAGTTAACTATTTCTACCAACTTAAAACAGATTCACATACTCATATCCATATGTGTCCACCTTGACAGACTATTTTATAGTATTGCACTTTTGATGCTTATTTGTGTCAAGTGTATATGATCCTGTTATATATGTCTAACAATTTTATTTAATAAATGTGAATTTTCTACCACTCGTTGAATTTAGTATACCTAATTGAGATTGGTTAGATACTTTGATATTTTTATACTTTAAAAAAATCCCTCCGTATTTAAGAGAAAAATGTATTTTAATTATTGTTGAACTACTGTTTTTTGGAATATAATATTTGGATTTTAATGCAGATGTTTACTCCTTTTTTTCTAGTTTGTATTTGTTTGGGAGGATTGACAATCTCCCTGAACTACCAGCCATTTTATCCAATATATTCATTTGATAGGTCATTTGATATCGCACTCATCATCTATTGTTGTATTGTGATTTAATTTCAGCCCCAAACTAATTTAGCATGTTTATATCCAGTTTTCTAGTTTCATAAATAAAAGCATATGTGAATTACATATGTCACTATGATAAACATGTGGCTGGCATTAACTGCTGATAAAAAAGACTAGCCCAAATGAAGGTTTAGGTGATTATTGATATCTCATATGGAACAGAAAATCCTTTCTGTGGTTGTTTACTGGAGAAAGAATTGAAATGTGAGAAGAGGAAAACAAAAATGTTAGATTTTATATTTGAAGTAATTTAAATACAGTATAACATCATAGAAATAGGAGAATATAAAATAAGCATTAGATGACACAACATCTAAAAAGAGACCCAAATAAGTTTATTTCCATATAATAATTACTGTAAGTAAATCCAATATCTTGAACCAAACAATTGATATGTTCTTGCAATTTTTTGCAACATACACCATATCTTCACTAACCTGAGCTTCTGGAATCCTAGTCCATTTGGCTTCAATGTCTCTTTTACCAATGGGAAAATTTAAATGGGGAAATGTACTAAACTGCAGCTTTGGAAAAGTGGGTATGTTGCCATCAGATTCAAGCTCACTTTATGTATATCAAATGAAAATGAGAGCTTGAATCTGATTGCTATGGGCAATATCAACACATTTCCAATCTCACAGTTTAGTGAATTTAGGCCCAGGTTTTCTTATGGGCACAGATACAAATATGGGCTGTGGGTTGTTGGATAATAGGGGGGGGGGGGGTATAGGTGCCAGCATGACCCAGTGACCAAAGGGGGCATTGTGACCTTTATAAAATTATAATGCTCGAGGGTTTGCAGACATCTATAGTCCCACAAATAAAAATGTAGATAAACTAATTAAGCAAAAAAGAANATCTTTTTGAGAGACCCTGCATTGACACCTGCTCAAAAAGGCATCAATGTCCCTCATAACATGGATGTTATATGTAGTTGACATGTGATGACTCATTTAGCACTATAGCTGTCATATAGTTGAATGAATCCTAACACAGCACAGAATGAATAGGGATCTGCGTCTGTGTAACAGCTCTGGTAACACCCAGACATCTAAACTCACGACTCTAATTTTAGATTTCTAACTTTCACTTAAAATGGAGACAGATCTTAAGTCTGATGCTTTCGGCTGTAAGACTCCACTCCTATACTCTAGATTGTAAAGCTACTGGCCTTTCTTTTGAAATCATTTGTTGTAAATCTGTATCAATCCAAATATATACCCCATATCAGATATTGGGTTTAAAACAGACGACCAGATCCATACTCAATCAGTTCCAGCATTTCATAAACTGATTGCTGAAATTGCTTAAGGATGCAGTTTCTGCATTATGCTGATTCACCTACATATACAGATCACTGCCCCCATACAGATACCAGCCCTTACTGTACTATGTAAATACCGCCCCATGCGTACATCATGCGCACACACACACACACACACCCTACTGTTGTACACCCTAGTAAGTTCTGCATACAATGCGCATACAAAATCTATTCCGCAGCCAATCTCTAAGTCCAGGCTGCAGGAAAGAGATCTGGCCCAAAGTAAGTATATGTGAAGAAAAAAAAAAATTTCCAACAGCGAATCCTCAAGGTGAAGCAGGAGAGCACTTTAAATATGTAAGTTACTGATTTTAACCGAAGATTGTTCTTATGAGGTTTCAGTAAGAAAAAAAAAAGGTAAACGAAAGTGTATGTGTTTCAAATGAAATGAGAATAGCAAATATAAGAACCTATGGAGAGATTTTGTACTTTGTATATATATATATATATGTCTGGCAAAGTGGAATATAATTATAATATAGTTAATATTCTAACGGTAATTCTGATGCATAAGATTTACGCTACTCTGCATTGCTAAGTGTGAATATGATGTGGGGAAGCAGCTGTCTTCAATTATTACTGAAGTTAAGTCATTATCATTCATGTCAACGCATTTTTTGAGATCTGAAACACACAGCAGATGTTTGGTCGCACACACAAGATAAAACCTTGCAGTTTTTCTTACTGCACACGTCTGATGAAATATTAACTAGGACCTTAATGATGTGTTTAGAATACACACTTGANTTGTGAGTAATACAAAAAATAGTGCCTCGATTAGGGTTGTATCGTTGTCCTGACTCTGCTATTCAGTATTTATTTGAGCAATAAGTATTGCCACCAGCATGATTGCTATGTCTTGTATTTCTTTAGGCCAGCATTGCAGCAGTAAACGAATCCACGTATGCCTGGCAAAGTGATAAGTTTCTGCAATATCACTGTCTGTCCCTTGCAATTTCCTTCCCTTCTATTTGTTCCCTTGCATCCTGACTTCTTGTATTGATTGCTATTTTGACCTTGGGCTATTTAATGGACTTTGCAGTAGCTCAAGCATGCAACCAGTTTATTTTATTTTTAATTTATGTGTTCTCTCTTCAGTGTATAATTCAACCTAATATTCCCAGGGCCGGCGCACCCATTAGGCGAAGTCAGGATGTCGTCTAGGGCGGGCGGCCAGGAGGGCGGCAGCGAGACGGGAAAAAAATAAATTGTTAAAAAAAAAAAAAAAAAACCTCGAAACATGTTTAAAATTCAAAACCGGGAGTGCGGACGGGACCACTTCGTCGCCCTCCTCAGTGGTTTTGAAGCGGCGCGGCGTCATTACGTTGCAGCGGTACGTGTCGTGATGATGTCACGCTGCGCCTCATTCACTTGCAGGGGGCGCGGTGCTAGGTCTGCCACAATGTTGGAAAACCATACTCAGGGAAAACATACATCACAGAACAACAATGGCCCATATGAGCCTATAGTGTCCTGAGCAAAAGAAAACAAATACAGGTAGCCATATGATTACAGGAGAAACCTCTGTAAAAGTATGAAAAAGATAGGAATGCATGAAGGAGAGAAACAAATAAAAAGGGGGGTTGGGTGCACCATGACAAATAATAAGACATTTGTTACTTCACAGAAATAAAAGGCAATATCGGAAGAAAGAAATGTGGCAATCCACATGAGGCTATCCGCCCAGTAGGTAAAACACTCTCCTGAAGAGTAAACTAGTAATGTTGGATTGGAATAACAGTCTTACCCACGTTGTTTAGGTGAAACAGAAGTGAGAACTTATAGGATTGATGAGAGGTAGAGGTCCAACTTAAGAGCCAAAAATGAGGGGAGTCTGGAACTTCTTCACCTAATATAGTCTTGGAAATGGTTATTAACGAAGTTCAGAAGTTGTGAATCAAAGGGCACTACTACCAGATGTAAAATATAGAACCCATTGAGTCCTGGCACCTTCCATGTATTTGGAACNGCAGCATAAATTTTGAATAAGCGCTCTGGTGTGCTGTACCACCTCGAGAGCAGTTTAAATGCTGTTTCATGGATCTCCAAACTACGGGAACCAATAGATGAGTTTTGGAAGATCCTGTTCCACAGAGTTTTATCAAGAACATGTACGAGGTCTCACTCCCAGGCTTTGAGAAAGGGAGGAGGCGAGGTAAAAAGGTCCACAAGAAGAAACTTATAAAGGTTGGAGATAGTATGCCTGAGGGATTTGGACAATCAGCACACATTCTAAAACAAAGACAGTGGGGACAGAGATCGGACATTGGTACCAGTGCGGTGTAAGTATGATCTGAGTTGTACATATCTCCAGAACTCTGCATCTGGTAGATTACCCTGAGGGTGGAGATCAGAAAAAGGAGAACCTGCCCATGTCTGACCAACTGACCAACACGAAAGAGACCAGCTTTATACCATTTAGCGAAATCGGTAAGGAATAAGCCTGGTGTTAAAGGAGATTACCCAAAAGAGATTGCATGGGAGAGTCAGCAGACAAAATGGATGGTAGGTGTCTGAGAGATCTGCACATTTTCAGTGCTGGGCCAATGACAGGGTGAGAAGTCTTGGGAGCCGATGGTAACCAAGGGGCTATAGCTACTGGCAGTCTTAAAGAATGGCTTTCAATGAGAAACCACTGTTTAGTGGGAATCTCTAACGTCCACTCCAAGACCCTATTTAACAGGCTAGCTCAGTAGTAGGAGTAGATATGGGGCAGTTGCAGTCCTCCTTGGGCCTTAGGTTTACACAAAATTTCAAGCTTCAGCCTGGGTTTCCCTGCCCATATAAATGTGCGAAACACCTGTTGGACCTCCGTGAACCAGCTACCAGGTATGGAGATCTGTAAGAGGTACAGAATTTTGTGGAGGACAGTCATTTTAAAGACGTTGATCCTGCCAAGCCAGGAAAAAGAACCCCCATCNATCTATGAAGGTCAGAGCGAAGATGAGCCAGTAAAGGGGAGAAATTCAGTGAGAACAAGCGTGTCCTCCTAGGTACCAAATATGGGAAGGGCTCCATTTAAAACGGAAAGCAGTTTTCAATCCATCTGTCATATGGGGGCTAGCTGAAATGTTCAGGGCTTCTGACTTGGTGTAATTAATTTTAAAGTTGGATAAGGCGCTAAAAGCCTCAAATTCTTTAACAAGATTAGGGAGAGTTGGTGGATAAAAGGATTGTGGGAGTTCCAATTTGGGAGGCTAAATGCATGGAGGGAAATGGGGAACATAAAGGGGAACACAGTGTGGGAAATAGTAACAGACGGTAATGTGGAAACCGCATCTGGGGCACTGCCAGTAGAAGCAGTGGCCAATGCCACCAGAGAGGTGGAATAGCAATAAGCGGTAAACAACACAGACCGTGGAGTACCGCCAAAGAACATTGGTAGCAATACAATAAGAGTGCTAACATAAAACATAACATTAAAGAACAATAAGAACTGCTTAACCTTCAGGAAAAAAACCCAGGCAGGCCAGGACAGAGCAGCATATCCCCTGTTGCAGTGGAGAGGACGCAAACCACTACAACCAGACGCACCAGACCAGCTGAGGAAAGAAAGAAAACGAAAGAAATGCTAAATAAACTAGACAATTGCAATAATGAAGCCCTCCACCCCACAACCCACCCCTCAGTCATTATAAAGGATATGCTGAAGAAAATGTCCAGTACTGAGGAGTAGGCAACGAGGAAGGGTGGACTACAGGAGATTGTACGTCAAAGACGGAGATCGGTAGGCCTTCAGGATTCTGTGGACGCAGAGGTAGATGAAGTTTATGTTTTTCTATTTTTATGCTGTTTTGTATACATAATATTAATCTCCCTGATACTGATGCAAACTCACTCACTCACTCATAGGACTGGGGACTGGATCCAGATTTACGTACTATTGAACATATGAGCGTAAAGTTACAAGTGGGCAAAACCATGTTGAATTGCAGGTGAGGGAGAATACATTTTATTATTTACAGGCTGAATACTTTTTTTTTTGTATTTTGCGTACAGATGGTGACCAGTGTTACTGTTACACTGTTATTAGACTTAGAAAAATCATCTCTTAACTCTAATACTGTTTATAATTAATGAAATTTACCTCCCCTGCAATTCAACATGGTTTTTCCCACGCATAACTTTATGCTTCTAAGTTTAATAGTACGTTACACTTAGTCGAGATCCAGTTCATAGAGCAGACTGCTACTGCTACTCAACAGAAGGTTCTAGGACCCGAAGCTGCTCTTTACTCCCTGCAGTAAAGACACCAACTTCATGTAGGTATACCTTGTCTGCCTTTCATTTCTAAACCCACTGCTCAGGCAGGAAGGATCCCATACGGGCCAGTAAATTTCTTACCCCAGAAGGTCATGGGGCTCTTCCTAGGTCTCTTTAGTGTTGGACTGCAACTGACCTCAAGGAGCCTCCACTACTCACCAGGTTCAGTGACTTAGCTGCAACCTACTGTGAACACACATATAAAGCTATACTACCTTTCCACAAGACATAGTTGCGTGGAAAATCACAACAACTCAGGAAAAACACTGCTGACCATGAATACCTAAAACAACAAATTGACATGGACTCACAGTCACACCCAGATTAGTCAAAGTGAATCATTTAAGCTTCTTTGATTACCCCCATATTCTCATGGGCGAAGACAAATAGCGAGCAAGAGGACCAGAAACGTCTCACCAAGCTGCAATATTAAATGCCTTAAGGTTCTGAACAACAAGGATCAGTGCTACTGGTCTTCTTACTGCGTGTTTTCATGTCACATGTGACAGCATGCAAAATAGTAGCAAAGTACAGCCTGCAGGCTCATAGCAGGCTTGTGTTCATCAGTCTGTTCTATTATAGCATCCCGGCAGTTTCTTAGCAACGAGACGCTGGGCTAGGATGCCTTGCAATGAAGCCTGCTAACCACTAACAATGCTGTCTATGCTCTAATCTGCGCTCTCCTGTTATTATTTGGACTGCTCTTGATTTGATCCCCGAGTGCCCTTTAATCCTGCGCCATATAAATTGGGCATAAGCGGCCACATTGGACAAATTTTAACACCGGACAAATTGAACACAATGAAACATAATCTTTATATATAGATTTATATCAGCTTTTTACTTTTATTTTTGATTATTCATTGCTTGCTATCCAATATGTAAGTATACCTACATACATAAAAAGGGGCCAGATTAACAATGGGGTAGATGGGCCTACAGCCCCAGGTCTCTATCTGAAAAAAGGCCCACACATTCAGTTATTTTTTATTTCTACTTAACCTTTTAACTCTTTAATGTTTTCATCTGTATAAGCATTGTACTCTTTTTGTAACATAAACTGTTGATTTATTAGCCTTTGCTCTGAACCTATAGCCTTTGAAGAAGGCTTTGTATTGCTTGGACTACTGTGAATTGTAATACTCACCCAGCGCTCACCATGCCATACGTACTATGGATACTCACTCACAGTCCCCTTTTTGCCTTTTCCAGTATATTCATTATCCATATATCTGGTCCTATATTTGTTGTTACTTCTGCATTGTAATATTGCATTTACCTATCAGATTCTGGCTCTATTTAATTTTACAGAAGAATGAATCTGATTGGTTGCCTTGAGAAACATTTCTCTTTTTCTATTCCACCCATTTAGTAATTACAGGCCCTGGTTTTACACCATGGACTTGTGTCTTGATTGGTCTCTAGAGAAATCATAGACATTTGTGTACCTCCAGATTGTTGTCAGTATTGTGACATGCCCCTATGGGCAGCTGTGAAACTACCCCTTCCTGTTCAGGCTGCTGGTTAGCTCCAGTAAAAGTAGACTGAAGGGTTAAAACTTACCACGAGGCAGATTAAACTTCCTGGAGTGGGGAGTGAGATTGAGGCCACTTACCCGGGATCTGAGGGATTTGGTTGGGGTGTCCTGGTGGGAGTAGTGGACAGGAGGATGGAAGTTCCTTCAGGCAGCTTCACAGGAAGTGATCCCTCTTTCTCTTCTGGCTGTTGACCGCCCTCCCTCCGTTAAGGAATTTTATTGTGGTTCTGTCCATTCTGGTCCGGCGGGCCTTGGCCCTTTGTGCAGTGCAGTGCTGGTGGTGGTAAGCAGGTGCACTCCATAGTGTTAAGTTGGCACAGGAGGAGAGCCTTTGGCACCATGGGTATTAAAGGACTCAGGCGTGACTTTGTCCAGCAGTCCAGTGACGTCAGTACGGGCGACCCATCAGGTAGCGCCTGGGCGGGGGTGCAAGCCAATAGGCAGAAGTATAGCGCCTGGTATTTACAATTGTGTGTTGTTAATTTTTGTTGCCTATTTCATTCATGTTGTGTTACACATTTGTATGCATTTTATATAATTATATAATTGTTTGTAAACTTATATTTCATTATATTTCATTCACCTGCTTTCTATTGCNACCATCATATATCTTTAGGCTATTTAATATGGTCCCTTTAGATCCCAAACTTAGTTTAATATAAAGTAAAAAATATTTTTAATTAATAAATTTGTCCCAAAACTATTGCCTCTGCGTGTTCTTTACAGGGATGTTCTTAACGGTAGTCAAGGGGGGAGGTGTACCGAAGAATCGAACANCATCACCCATGGAACGTTTAGCATTCACTTTACACACACTGCATTGTATATAGTCAGAGAAAATGTGTTTAGTTCAAAAACTAAACCCCTCACACCTTGTTCTATTAATCTTTATAGCACTCATTGCAATATTATACTAATGTACTGATCTATGAGACAATTAATTTTTGCAAAGATTGTCACATCTTCCTGATAATTCCAGTAGAAACAGGGGTGTTTATTTGACAGATACATTTATCTGAATGTACCTTTATGTCCATAAGCAAACACATTATCAGCATCCTTGTACTGTGTCAAAGGAGCAATGGATCATACCTTAACTAGATGACGTGTACTGATCGGTAGCATATGGGATGCAATTTGTCACTGACATTTGCAGCAGGAAAGAGCCAAACACATTTTCTACCTTATTTGTCAAACAATAATACTGTAATGAGATAGATCTGAAGCACAGTGTCAGTCTAAGCTTCAGCTCAGCGGGTCTCAAATTGTCTTTTTTTTTTCCCCAAGCCACATAACACATTTTTTACTAGGTCATGTACACAGCGACCATACTTTAATTTTTATACAAAAAAGTTTCTTACAATATCCTTGATGGACCAATGCATGGTGGGTAAAAACGTTAATTTTGTCGTTGTCACTGTTTTACTAATGTAGATGTGGGTGAATGATGATAATTGGGAGTTATTCTCTTAGGATTAGGAGAAAACTCCTCCCATATTTTAGGAGGTGGATGGTGATGGTGTAGGTGTGAGGCACATTTATATGCTTTCACCCATTGCAATTCCTCATGAACTGTGATTCAGAGACGTTTTCATTTAATATTAACTCACAAATTTGCCATATTCATATTCGAAGACCGGAATGGCTGTCTTCCCTAATATAACACTGGAACTTATTTTGAAGACATTTCTCTATTCATGCTCGGTACTAGCATGTATTTTATTTTATTTTATTATTATTTTTTTCTATAGAGGCAATTTCTCTCTGAACTGATGTTATGTGGCTGGTGTCTCAGAATCAGGCTGTTGTTTTAAATGTCACTTCCTGAGGGCAATCTTCTAACATTTTATGTGAGAATGCCCGAAAATTAAGAGGTTTTGTTCCAATCCAATATTTCCGACTTACTCCTGAACTGCGTACCACGAGGGATATACTGGGTGTCACAGACCCTGAAATCCAGTGTGCAAAGACAACTGCTTTAGTTCTTCCTGTTATGTGAAAATACATAGAACTTGCCTACCCCTATCCAGCTTACTAACCATAAATGAATCTCGGTTAAATAAAAAAAAAGATTTATTAACAAAACATTTATTTTTTTATTTCATTATTTTTACTTTTATTACATTTTGTCTAAATGTATAAGCTTGTGATCTGTCCACTTCAATGGGCCCTTCATCAATTTCAGCACTGGTATTCCTTAATCTGTTTCTGACAGAGGGCTGTTACTGTTTTGATGCCTTTAACTTTAAGCCAGCCATACAGTTAGTTCTTGATGATTATGTCCAGGACTGGACTGGGACTAAAAACCAGCCCTGGCATTTAACGATCACGTCTTTTTAGGCCAATGACCTCCCCTTATACGTACTGGAGCCGTCAGAGGAGCCGGCAAAAACCCTTCTTTTTNGCCGGCTCTGAACGCCGGCATTCAGTGGCTGCCGTTTCTAAAATGACACGTTCTGATTGCCTCCAGAGGCCAGCCTTTTCACTGAGGCCGGCGTTTTCAGTGAAAAGGCCGGCCTTTTGAGGCAATCTGAACGGGGTATTATCCTATTTTTTTCTAGCTGGCAGCCAGTCAGTAAATGGCTGTCAGCACACTGATTGGTGGATGGATTAAGCTTTCCAGCAGCACTCTGTAGCGGTCCACTGAAGTGATGGGCCATCTGCCATTTGCCAGAAGTGCCAGATGGCCAGTTCAGCCCTGACTGCCACTCTGCCCTATCTGCTACAGACACCTCAACTGCCACACTGCCCTATCTGTACCCAGACACCTCAACTGCCACTCTGCCCTATCTGCTACAGACACCTCAACTACCACTCTGCTCTATCTACTTCAAGATAACTCAACTGCCACTCTGCCCTATCTGCTACAGACACCTTAACTGCCACTCTGCCTGCCCTATATGCTACAGATAACTCAACTGTCATACTGCCCTATCTGTTCCTAGACACATCAACTGCCACTCTGCCCTATCTGCTACAAACACCTCAACTGCCACTCTGGCCTATCTGCTACAGACACCTCAACTGCCACTC
>JABWIB010001057.1:68477-79776 GCA_016617825.1 Platyplectrum ornatum
AGAGAGAGAGAGAGAGAGAGAGAGAGAGAGAGAGAAGTACCGTATAACCACTAGCTTGCAAAAGTATGCTGTACTCTGGAAACTTCAAGTGTACAGAGATTAAATATATTGACCTAATAATTGGTTTTGAGTTGGTTATCTATTTATTGTTGAAAAAGTGTATCTTATATGGATAAAAGCCCACCTACATGAAAAACCATTAATCATACAGGGGCCAATACAGAGGTGAACCTACAGCAGCTTGTATAATGTGTCTCACAGTGATTTGGAATGACCATGCTCATAAATAATGCATACATTTGCATTCTGTATGTAGTGTTATGGGGGAGAAGGGGATGAAGCATGTATAGTAAGGTAGTAGGGGAGTGTCAAAGAAAGTGCATTTGATCAAGAGTTGAACACAGATCGAATAAGCACAAGTTAAGTCAAAAACATTTGCACGAAACACAGGTCAAGTCAAAGTCCTGGAGGCTGACACTTCACAACCTATTTTTGAACTTTGCATTAGAATTAATATAACAACATAACAACCGACTGGATCCAGAGTTTCTTAAAATGTGCACTCTATAGGGGACCTTTTACGGATTTGGATCTGTAGGATCCACACCTCTGTAAAGCTCCATCATCCATCATAGTATAGACACGGTGAGCAGGGGAGTGTGCGGCTGGTAATACATTATGTCAGCTTCTATAGCAAACTTATATAACCCAATGGACATATTTTTTCTATGCATTCTTTATTTATTGAAAGTACAATGGTAATGTTTATAATGTTGATTATGTACAAATAGAACATAAGAAAAACACTGCGCAATACAGTTAGTTATGAACAAGGAGCGAATTACATTAAAATAACTTAAATTAACTTAAGTAATAAGAACAGAAAGGTCTAATAAAATCAGTAACTAACTGTCTAATTATAATCTTGGAAAATATTAGTCTAATAGGGGACAACTAGGAGGAAGAATGAGAAAGAGGATTGGGGATAGAGGATAAATGGGTTGTCACTCCATGGTGGATGATGGGGATTAGAGAATTGGTGAACATTATGACCACATGGCCTTATGACCACAAAATCAGGGTAGGGCTTAGTAGAACAGATCAGGAGGTCTTCCATTGACATAGACCGTCTAATCTAGTGAACCAGTCTCTCAGGGGTGGTGGGTATGAGTATGATATCTTAGGAAAAGTACCATAACATACATGAACAAATATAAATATATACACATATATTTTATTTCTCATGTTGAGAACTCCTTCTATATGAATTAAACATATAATTTAGTAACTAATCAGCTATTCAGTTTTGCACATCATGTTTTTAAGAACAATAATGTAGCATGGATTACAGTGGCTACAAGTTATTTATTTTTTTTACAAATATTATTCACCTATTATAACTAAGGAGATTTATACAAGTAAAAAAATTACTTTCTCACCTTTTCTGTTACCTTCAGTAATAGAAAGAAATCTTATGAAACACATAAAAGGGTCATCTGCCTTATATTATATATAAATATAATATTGAATAATGAATGTAATCCAAATATATCTTCTTTTTGGAGGGTGGGCATAACAGATTAAATATTTTTTGAATCTGTATTCCAAATCGTACACATGGGAAGGGGGTACAAGGGAAGTGAAGCAGAGAATGCAGGGGGGGGGGCTCTTAAGGTACTGTATGGCATAGAATAAAGAGAATGCAAACTGTAAGAATTTGTTCCTTTAAGGTGTTATGCAAGTCAAAGAAAAGGGAAAATATATATATTTTAGTGTTGTCCATAGGAATATATATATTTTTTTATTTTGAATNAACTACTTTTTATTGATTTTCCAAATAATAGGAATACATAAAACACAATACAGGGTAGATCATGTATTAGCACAGCAAAATACACAGTAAAACTGTAGAAAGATATAAAAATTACCCAGCGTAGATACAAATAGACAGAGCCATCAGCAACCAATAACCCAAGAATCGGAACATACAGGACCACTTCCAACACCCAGGAGAGGAGGGAGGAGAGTAAGAAGTCGGAGCAGAGGACACAGATGCAGTATTACTTAGCAGAGCCCAGGCCTAAATAGTAAGGGGACTGCAGTCAGAGAGATCAAATTTTGTAAAATTTAGCTGAGAGAAACCGCACGTGCGCGAGAGAGGTGCTACTAACTAACTGGAGCCAGTCGCCGACCAATGGGGAGGTCAGGGGACAACCAGGTACAATTCAAGCAGGTCTAACATAGAGAAAGGAAATAGGAGGGCACGGGTAAAGCAATTGTCCAGTCCCAATCCAGGCAGGCATCTCCCAGGTTCCGGAGGGAGAGGAGTGGGTAGAGTGGAGTTTATGCAACCGACAACCAAGATCCAGAAAGACTAAACCCGGGGTCAGGGCCATATGAGATGGAAAAAATTGCAAGAGGAACAGCCACACTTAGGGCACAGCGATGCTAGGATCTAGGTTTTTGATAAATTCCTGAAAATGCTGATAATCTGGAAATAATAGGGTATAGTAATACTCCCTTGAGATCGTGTCCTCCAGGAGTTGGCCAACATACAAGTGGCTGCATTATTTCTAAAATGTTTCTACATGACATTTTGGGCATTTGAAAGCCCCAATGGAAGAATGATTATGTGTAAACATGTATTTAATTCTTTTTCTTTTCTTAGCTAGAATACTAAGAGAAAAATATGGTCAGATNAACTGATTTTAGTTTAATTAGGGAACCACACAGCACTGAGGTAGTAAGTTCTAATCCTGGATAGCATTGTGTGGAGTTTGTAAGTTCTCCCTGTGTCTGCATGGGTTTNCTCCAGGTGCTCCGGTTTCTCCCACACTCCAAAAACATGCTGTAATTGGCAGCCGACTAAATTGTCCCTAGTGTATGTGTATCTCATTGGCCCTAATCCTAATCCCCAATCTCCTTTAGAATGTAAACTTGTGGGCAGGGTCCCTCTTCCCCACCCATAATGTCTGTCTGTATTCCCCATAACTCCCCCTAATAATAATAAACAAATGAGCTAGTAAACAGTATCTCTGGTCTTGTTTTTGCTAGTGCTTTACCTAGCAAGTAGACACTAACAGACCATAAACCCATTCTCCCTGGACTTTGACTAATAATAATACTAATACTATAGATTTCTCTTGACCTGTATTTAAGAAAAAGGTCTACTTGCACATGGTAGTCTTAATATTTATAGCCTAATCATTAACTGAAATCAAGGTATTCTTCAACTATAGGTGTCAGCTCATCTGAACCCAGAGACTGCCAAAGTGACTTCAGAGTTTATTTAATAGAGCTTCCAGATTTTGGGGCAAATAAGAAAGGTACTAGTGGTGAGGGAGCAGAGTGCTAGATTCACCTGCTTACTATCCAAAATATATAACCCTCAATACAAAACAATAACAAGCTGCATTACAAGGCATACGCTTGGAAATAAGTCCTCAAAGTCACTAGAGTGTTCATGGTGTTGGAATATCCATGACAAGTAGAAGGTGCATATAAATTCAAAAAGAATTCAGAACAGGAAGGGGGAAGAGCCCAGAAACCCGTGAAAACAGCCACTTGAAGAGACCGGTGTGGTCTCTTGATCTCTACCTAAGATTTCGTAGCCATCCTCAATTATAATATGATAGGGCGGTGTTCAAAGGGTGCACCTTTACTATGCAATTAACATACCACACCCTCCCACCAGAGAGCATGCACTCGTCCCTGTGATGGAAACACTTCAGAATGACAATCAGTATGTAAGTAGTCTCCCTGTGCATGTACTAGATTGGGGAAGAGCATGGCACAATTTGAGACATTTCAGGTTCCCTTGCAATGTCTACATCCTGGATCCAATCCTTCCTTATGGCAATGATCAGTTGTTGAAGTGGAAATGTAGACGTAGTGGTATGAACATTAGAAGTGGTGGTATGGAAACATAGAAAATAATAGAAGTAAATGAAGATTTATAGCTTTTCAATTAAATTAGTTGGAAAAAATTATAAGGGTAAGCCTTATAAAAGTGGTGAAAAATAGTATCCAAAAGTTATTAAACATCCACAGATAAGATGTTTGTTTTGCTTTCTAAAGGTTAATGGGCTGATTGATTAAATGTTGTAAAAAAATTAATATAACGGTGTTGGCAACAGCAAGCAATAAGAATTTTTTTTATTTTAAATAAATTATACAAAGGATGAAGAATGCTGTGACTAACGGTTGTATTGCATGGACACTACTGGGGTTGGGAAATCCTGAACAGCGATGATACAATCGTATTGATGAACATTGTGGGGGAGAATTTAGTTTCCCAAGCTACACAGGTAATTGGTTCATTGTTACCATATGTTCCATAGATTTTTAATTTATATAAATGAAACATTGACCTTTAACTAAAAATATATTTGTTCTAATTGATATGTGCATCATTAGAGTGATACGTTCTCTATTATGCTCATTTCTACTTATTGTTTCCTGATCGTAAGCATGATAAATAAAATATAAATGAGCAAAAACAGATAACAAATATTAAGTATTTAAATAAATATATATATATATATATATATATATATATATACATATATATAAATATATAATGGATATTGTTACTGACTGCGGCCTAACTCATCAATACACAGGTAGGTGGTCAATGTGATTTGAAAATCGCTATTTTATATTTTCTGAAATATCCATTACTTTTTACACATCCGTCACGCATATAGAAAGTCCTCTCTGGCTGGGCACCACTCCGGTGCCCAGAGAAGACAGCTGTAATGTAAATATATTTTTATTAATTTTTTCTATTTTTTTACAGGTTATTTTATTGGGTTTTTTTTAACAAACAAATCAGAAAATCTGATCAGCGATACTATTTGTTGACATTTTTCTGCACTTTCTCGACATTTTTTTTTTTTAATGTGGCCATACAATGCAAGATTTTTTCCCAAAACCCACGACAATCGTGGGTTTTGGGTATAAATCGGCCCGTGGATGGCCACCTTAATAGTAAAATGATACACCAGGCTGCAATGCACTGAAGCACTTCCAATGAGCCTAAAGAGACCCTAATTATACAGCAAAATATAATAATACAGCAAGCGGTTATTAATCCTCCTGCTCTTTAAACCATTTAAAATGAAACCAATGATCAACATGGCTTTGTAAATACATTCACTCACCAGAGCTTAATTAACATATCTCAGATTGTCTGAACATAGTGCTTAAACTTTTGCGATACTTTAAAACATTTCATAACTTTGGTATGAAGATTTGTAGATTTACACTATTTTATAAGATACCTAATGCAGCATTGAGCACTGTGTGTCAAATTTGCTTGCACTCAAGCTTTTGTTTAAATACATTTCTTGCCACACCAGCTGATTTTTAAGTATTGTATTGTACACCTCTGATACTGCATTCACAAATTGCAAATATTTATAGTGGATTTAACATTAACCTGGAACAAGTGTCCTGGTCTATGTCTAAGTCTATGCATAATTCCTTAATTACCGGGTGTATAGGGCACATAGCTTATAACTTAATTACACTTTCATTTCAGGTCGTATGGCAAAAGTTTTCAAGTGATCTTTGAAGTCTACCTTCAGACAGAGCCATCTTGTGGTAGTAAGAGGTAAATGTGTGTTACTTTACCTTGTTTAAAGGGTTTTTCTTCTTCCAATGTTGACAAGCGATTACCTGCAAAACAGTAAGTAGCATAGTAACAAAGTTAGATTTATTATACCTATACCCTAATGAAGCACCTGGGGATTGATTATGGGATTCATCTCTTAATACCTGATTTGCTGTTTAATGTTGTAAATTCTAGAGTACGCCTTAGCAGTTGAGTAACTGCACTACTAGACTATACAGTGTAGTACACACCTCCAATTGTCTCTATTACAGAGGGACAGTGCTGATTTTGCGTGACTGTCCTGCCTCACATACCATGTATTTTGTTACAATAAGGGGACAAAATTAAAGAAATTCATTTTTTAAGGGTTNAGTCAGGGTCGGGTTTGGGCTTGACTAATTTGTCTAGGTTTCAAACATGTTGAAAAGTACAGTATAAATAACCAATTAATTCCCAGCCTTCAAGTTATTACTTTAGTAAATTAATATGGGTTATAGCGAGTGATCATTAGAAACTTGAGAAACCTTAATAAGCTAACTTATAGTGAATGCGCTATGACAGTAAAAGTGGATTGGAAAGCAACAAATGACATACTTCCTTTCCTCATATAGTTCATCCATTTGTCAAGATCATCCATCTCGATTTCCATTACTGATGGGGTATCCTCTTCAAAAATAGGACTAAAAAAGAACATCAAAATTCAAAATGTGTGCTTTGTCTAAAAAAAGTAATGACACTAATATATTTTTTTTATGTCCATAGGAGTTGATAATAAAAGGTAGGATGTGAAAGAAGAGGTGGGAGATAGTCGACAAAGAGATGGAGAGAGGGAAGAGAAGGGAAAAGCGGGAGATAGAGACAGCAGGATAGCAGGATAAAGGACTCTACTTATATGAATTATGTGGGAAGGGGTGAACAGGAAAAGAGACACTGGGATAGAATAGTAGGGGGTATATAGGTTAGGTAAAGGAGGGGAAATCCAATCTGAAGAGGATGGTTTTTTGAGGGAATGTTTGAAGGCTTGTGAGGTATTGTATAACCTAATAGGTTAAGGACAAGGTACATCATTCTAGTGTAGGTGGCTGCATGGGAGCAGTCTTGGATGTGGGAGTGAAAAGCAGTCATCATGTGGGATATAAGACAGCCGTCACCTGCAGAGCAGAGGGGGATAGGAGGGAATGTGAAAGGAGATGAGTGGTAGAAGTGGAAGAAGTGGAAAGACCATGAAAAGTTGAGGGGAGGTTGAGATGGGCTGTCAAGAAAGGAAGATGAGTTCTGTCCAATGTAATGTAAAGTCAAAGTCAATCTTAACTGTGGCACAAATAATTTCTGGACACATATAATATGTATTGCCTTTGCTATGGGGCCTAAAATTGCTGTGCACACATAAACACGTAGATATAATAGTGTTCACCAATAGTGCAATAGGATATACATATATCTATGCCTTATTTCTTTTCAGACAACTGCTTGTCATTCTGACCTACTGTACATGACCTATCCTGTGTGACTGCCAAGCTATTGAATTTTCCTCTATGTGTGTTCAGATGTTCAGTCTCGATATACCACCCCCTCCTCCACTAGAACCTTTTTTACCTATCACCATCTTTAATCATACACCTTGTGTTACATATGATTGCAATCTTTGATGTTTGTTTGATGATTGTAAATTTATAAGTGGTGGTATGACGCATAAAAAATATAGAAGTTAATGGAGATTTATAGTTTTCATATTAAATCAGTGGGAGAAGTGCCGTCATAGCATACTCCTGTATACACCCCCACTTCGAGCACTGCTTGTCATATCATTACGATTATTATAATGATAATAATAATGATTGGGGGTGTAAAGCTATTATAGGGTGCAAAGTAAAAAGATGCAGATAATAAAAAGTGCTGATCATTATTGTACAGTTTTTACATAAGGTAAATATTACATAAGCAATGCATGACTGGTTGAGGCTCAGAGATTAGATGAAGGTGCGGCATGTGAAATTGTTGGATTACAAAACACAAGTACACAAAAATAACAGAGATACATTTACCTTTTAAAATTTTTACTTTCTTCCACTTCTGCAAAAAAAGATATATATTTCAATTTAAGAACAGAAATAAAATTTGTATAAAATAAAAATATACACATAATAAGAGCCTTCAACATCCTAGTACAAAATAAATCCTGATTCCAGTGGGAGAGTGCCGACTGGGTGACTGTCCCTTCTGCTGCCATTTTGTCACGATTAAGGGATAAAGTGTTTTTTATAATTGCCCCAAAAGGAGAGGCATTGGACTTGTGTGGGGCTGGGGCTTATTTGTCCCATTTGTGGGACAACAGTGTTGGAGGCATGCAATAAAGTACATTGGTCTTTTTTGTCTAGTAAACCCCCCCCTTAAACTTTGCACCTTTTTCAACATTGAACCAGATCCAGCTACACATAATACCCCGTTCACAAAGAAGTATATTACCTTGGTAATTCAGTCAACTTCCCGGGTTGACTGAACTGCCCGGGTAGTATGCTCATTGTGAACGGCGCTAAAATTACTACTAACTACCCTGGTTCAGTGTGAACGGTGTAGTTTGTGAATTACCAGGGTAATTCAGCACTGTGAACAGGGTTAATTACCAGGGTAATTCAAATCCACAGCTAACAATCCTGCTCGTTAAAAACAGATTTACCAGGGTAGTCTATGTGAACTGGGTATAAGAGAGTCCCTTTTCCCTCCCCTACCTCGTACAGGCTTCTGAACATGAAATTGTCTAGAACTCTACCTGATACCCTGTTCACATAGACTACCCTGGTAAATCGGTTTTTAAGGAGCAGGATTGTTAGCTGTGGATCTGAATTACCCTGGTAACTGACCCTGTCCACAGTGCTGAATTATCCTGGTAATTCACAAACTACCCTGATAATTCACAAACAACACCGTTCACAATGAACCAGGGTAGATAGTAGTAATTTTAGTGCTGCATACAGTCCTGAACATGGATCATAACAGTAAGATCTTTTTTAGTTAATATTAAGTAGTTTTATGTACCTGGAATATCTCAAGAATTCACTATGTACTATGTGGTACTGACATAAAACGTTTTTGTTTACAACTAATGATAATGTACAAATATGAATGTGAGGTAACTATATCATAAATGAAAACTCTTTGATGTAACAGACTATTGTATCTTCAGAGTCATTAATAAATACAAAAGTCGCCATGATCCAATTTTTTTTTCTATTAAAAATGAATGCATCAATTCCACGTAGACATTTATTTTATATTTATGCAGCAACTGTGGTCAGAGGTTATGGTGTAATGTTGTGTAGAATGTTTCTTAAATGTGACCAACTGATTATTATTTTATCAGATTATTATTTCTGTTTAAGACTACATGCTATTTTATGGCTACAGTCTATCTATTTTCTTATTGAAACACCCATCAGTATAAAATACCATGTCAAAAAACCCAAATCAATTTCAACAGTGACAGCCATGACAATGGCCTAATCAGTTAACAAATTTACATTCCCAAATGGAATATAATTAGATTTGCAGCATGACTTTGCAAGCAACTGACCTATAATAAATATAGGCCTGAACTTTAATGCTAACCACNTGTAGGACACGAGTTGTGTTGACATTTCCTTTTATTCAGTGTATAGGAGCTCCCACTCTCTNCAAATTGATCAAGACTTTTGTATTTCCACAAATTTTGTGCTTGATTTGGATTTAAGGCCTTTTGAAGTTCATGCATGTGAGAAGTTGAACAACACCTATGTCTTAATAGTGGTAATGTTACAATACTACATATGACATGTAGTACATATGACAATTGCCCCTAGAGACAAGATTTTGGACCATTTCCTATTCTGACCCTTGGGACTGCTGTTCGGCCTTTCTCTTTGTTAATTAATTATCAGCACCCGATAACCAATAATAAAAGACAGCCTCCTGTGCAGGTTGCTGCTCATTGTTTCCTGGTTCACCTATCACATGCATATCTTCTGGTCTCCTGCTACCTTCCTCCATGTGTTTCCCAGCTAATTTTTGTCCATGGGTAATAGCATTCCTGTTGTCTGTATTTTATACTCCTTCAAACTTTTGTGTTTTGTGGGAAATGGGCAGCACAGATAACTCAACAGTTACAGTTCCTGCTTCACAGGATGAAAGTTCAGTTCCTGGATAGGACCTTATCTGTGTGGAGTTTGTAAGTGTCTGCGTGGGTTTCCTACAGTTACTCTGGTTTACTCCTACATCCCAAAAATATACCGGTAGATTAATTGGCAGCTGTCTAAATTATTTCTAGTACATGTGTAATTGCCCCTATATATCAAATCACAAACTCCCCTAGAATGTAAGCTTGCGGGCAGGGCTCCTCTTCCCCACCCATTCTGTCTGTATTCCCATTGTATGGCGCTGGGGACACTTTGTAGCGCCTAGTAAATAAGCATTGATATTAACTATTGTTTTTCCCTTTTTTATAGTGATTACTGTTAGCCCTGACTTGTGTATTGCATTGTTCTGTTTATGGCAGAATTTTAACACGTCATTTGCCTTTGTCTATTTTTTGTGCATCTTGCATTGTTCTGTATTCATGTCATAGTCATTTTCAGCTGTTCCAATTTTGTATTGGTATTGGCAGAATTAGTCTTTTGTGTCAGTGGCTAGCAGAAACAGATAGTTATCAGCATTAAGGATAGGCAAGAGTTAACAATTTGTCCTTTTAATAAGAAACANCTGCTACACAAAATAGATAACTGTAATCAATAAAACCTGATGTCAACTGATCATGGTTAGATACTTTAATACAATGCTAATCAGTACACATATTGCAGATACACAGCATTGTGTATAGCTGGGCATACACTATAATATAAATTGTTCCAATCGAAAGTTTGGAAAAACCATGTTGAATTGCAGGGGAGGCAAATTGAATTAATTGCAATCAGTATTACAGGTGACAGATGTTGTTTCATAGCCCAAGTCTAATAACAGTGTAACAGTAACGCTGGTCAGTATCTGTGTGCAAAATGCAACAATAAAGTATTCTCCCTGCATGCAAACACTGACATTCATTTTACCTCCCCTGCAATTCAACATGGTTTTAACCACTCTTGAAAAATCTTTCGATTGGAACAATTTATCTTATAGTGTATGGCCAGCTTTAGTCTGATGTGATGTACAAGAACAGAATCACAAAACGCACTACTTATGAGACTCGTCCATGTCATTTCATGGGGTACCACAGTTGCCTGGGTTCCAAGCCTCTTCCTGGGACCTACATCTTTCTAAGATTACATATCTCAGTTTGGCCTGTCCACATCACAGCTCCAGGCCACTGACTCCAGCATGACCCATGAATAGCGCCATCTTGGATCAAGCCAGCTGACTTCTTGCAGTCAGTCTTCGGTCAATGACATGCTCCCTAGAAGCAATGGAACCTAGGGGAGCATTATTTAAATCACTAGCACAATACTATCTGTGACAGTACAAATACCATTTGTCGTGTTACTGGTTGTAATCTGATTTTCACTTTGTAGTCGCTCCAAGCTCCAGCCCATTCATAGCGTCACATCTCCAGTCTGCTCAACTCAATTCACTATTTCAGCACTGCCCACTAAGTATCATCATCAAGCAGTCCATCCCCAAGGAATCTAAACTGGATAACAAAGTCCCTGTGTCCATGACTAT
>JABWIB010001058.1:6895-21333 GCA_016617825.1 Platyplectrum ornatum
CCATTCGTCAGCAGAGAGTGGAGAATTCCATAGGAGCACTATAGAAAGCCACTCATACAGCACTGAAAGCATGTTTGCCCATTCATAAAAATGGAAAGAGTAGAAAGAATGAGGAACTGAGAGCAGAGAGTGTCTCGAAATTTCCATTCCAAAATTCTGAGAATATGCCACTGAAAAATTCTGGCATGGAATATGGCATAAGGAATGGCCTAAAATGACGCAACCATCTTCCCTAGAAGATGCATGCATAGATGAACAGAAAGAGACCTTCTGGAAAGAACGCATCTTACCAGGTTTCGAAGGGAAGAAATCTTGTCGTCCAGAAGGAAAACACTTTGAAGGACAGTGCCGAACTCCAAACCTTAGTACAGCATGCGCTGAGAGGGAGAAAGATTTTGCTTTCTCCTGTTGAGTATCCAACCGGAAATTGAATCACAAGAGCCAGACGATCCTGCAATACTGTCCGTCACTGTGCCTTCTACAACAAGTCATCTAGGTACGGAATAATGTTGAGACCCTGAAGTCTGAGAGAGCTGACCATGATTTCCATGATCTTCATAAAAATTCGGGGAGCAGTGGCCAGCCTGAATGGAATGCCCAAAATTGGAAATGACGATCTTAAATCGCAAAACTCATAAGAGACTGACAGTGAGANGCAATGGGAATATGAAGATAGGCATCCTGAATGTAGATGGAAGCCACAAATTCCCCCTTCTCCATGCTGGCGATTACAGATCAGAGACTCTCCATCTTGAACCGCGGAACCTGAAGCCTGGAATTCAAATCCCAAAGGTTCAGGATAGGATGAAAGGAACAGTCTGTTTTTTTTTTTTTTTACTATAAAAAGCTTTGAATAAAACCCTTTTGAGTCAATGGGACTGGAACAATAACTTTCTGCTGAAGCAGTAATTCTAGAGCCCGAACTAAAGCCACCCTTTCTATCTCTAACGAAGGAAGAGCTGTGGAAAAAACCCTGCTCGGGCTTGGTTGCAAAAAAAACTTGGAGAATAGCCTTTTTCTATGAGAGAGAGGATCCAAGGGTTGGAGGTGCAATCCCTCCTGGTGTCTGCAAATAGAAGCAGAAAGGCACCCACATTTGGATTCTTTGAAAGAGCATCAGGAGCTCTGTTTGTCAGCTCCCTGACGCTTTTGGTTCCATGACTAACGGGGCCTTTGGAAAGTCCCCTTAGGCTGGTCTGATTGAGACCGCCGGGACCTAGGTCTAAATGAGGAAAGGAGTCATACCTGGGACCGAGAAACATGACGGCGTTTAGGCCGCTGAGGGATAAGTTGGAGTAAAGTACTTTTACCTCCTATCGCCTGGGCTATAATCTTTTCAAGTTCAGGGCCAAACAAAACCCCCCATTAAAGGGCAATGACTCTAAATCCTTTTTAGACTGTGTCCGCGTGCAAGGAATGGAGCCACAAAATACGCCTTGTGGCGACAGACATGCCAGAGACCCTTGCAGTATAAGCTGCATCAACAGAAGCATCTGCAATATAACTTGCTGCTTCCTTAAGATGCTCAACTAACAGCATCAAATCCTCAGGATCTGAGAACTGAATGCCCTGCAAAACCGTCTGGGCCCAAGATTTTATAGCCTTAACCACCCACAAAAATCATTTTAAGTAAATTATCACAACGCCTGTCAGTACTATCCCTTAGGGCAGCTGAGTCAGAAATAAGTAGTGCCATAGACTTAGATAATCTCACAACGGGGGCATCCACCCGAAGTNGTGATTCACATATTTTCACTATCTCAGGAGGAAAGGGATAGAGTAACCTAAACCTCTTAGGAATAGTAAATCTCTTATCTGGCTGTTTCCAGGCATTCTTAACTATCTCACTTAACTGAGGAGAAGAGGGAAAGTAATCGCCGGTTTTTCTTCCTCTTTAAAAGACTCAGATATATTTAATTCCTTAAGGATAACCTGAATTAAAGCAATAACACCCTGGAAAAAAGTNATGTCCTTCTCATAAGATGACTGATCCTCCCAGTCATAGTCTACCAACATCCATTCCTCAGTAGAGGAAGCCTCAGAATCAGAAAAATCCAGCATTATGGAATGCTGGATAGTTACCCGTTTACTGGACTTAACCACAAGATCCACTATTCTCTGAAGTGTAAACCTGGCTCAAATTAGAAAAGGACTGTTGCAGGACTGTTGCAGACACCCCGGAATAGACTGCTCAGCAAAGAAGGATTCATGGCAGGTCCGCCATGGCCGCTGCCAGAGACCTGCCCAAACTGGTTCTTCTGAACTAGGAACAGCTGGTGTGGACTGTCGTGACTAAGAGAGTCCTGCGTCCATGCTGTACATAGGGCATCCCGGTCCTGCCGCCCAGAAGGAAAAATTGAGGTGAAGTAAAAAATTGAGATGCTGTGCCTGCCGCAGACTTAGCCTTAGCACCCTGACCCGTCTCAAAAATTTTGTCAAGGGGAAAAGNCAATAGGACAGGACGCTGCAAATAAATAATAACCTGAGGTAAAAACCCCACTGAAATAAAATCAAACACTACTATCCTGCTTCTTATACAGGATTATTATTACAGAATTTTTTCACAGAATTTTTTTTTTTTTTAAGAAAAAAGAAGCCCAGAAAGGTACACTAAAAACCTCTGAGACAATAAATTGCCCCAGGAGTGGAGCAACTCCAAACTGGCTGTGAGAATGGGAGGGTAAAGTACAGCAGTACAGTAGCATTCCTGTCACAAAGCTGAGAGGAACTACACATTTTTGCCAGGTCGAATTCTACAGAAAGACCCCCCCCAGGGAGGAGGAAACCAACTCAGCAGAGGGGGTGCCACAATTCTTCCCCCTCCCAATACCGGACCCAAGGAAAGGGTCCATAACTGTTAATGTACAGGGGCCCCTAACCTTTCCTTAATAGAAACCCCCAGCTCCTATACTGAGATGGGTGCTATGTCCTTTCCTGCTGGCAGACCAGGAGGAAACCGCCAAACCATCTGATGTGAACCTTTAAGAGAAAACAGAACCATCCAGTGGCGGCGCCATCTTGGAAAGCGCCGTCCTGTCAGACTGCTTTCCCGTGGAGAGACCAGACTCAAGAAGGGTCCAAAGCTCTCCACCTGCCACCAGAGGATAGGTTCTCACTGTGGGGACCAAGGGAGTGAGAGCAGAGGCCGTTCGGGACTGAAGCTACACCACCCCCTAGGCTGCTATAGCGCTGCTGCACAATAGCAGCACCTGTACTCCCACTAACACTGCCAGCAAAGGGAAGTTTAAAAATGTAATTATAAAACCTAAAACAAAGTAAGCTGGAAGCAAGAGCNTCCAGCAAGTGCCCAATTCCAATGGGCACTAGGCAAACACGTCAAAACCAGAACATAATTACAGAATCAGATCTATTTGTTTTATATCAGGTGTACCGAATCTTTACTACACAAAGAAGGTCCCAACTTGTCCTAGAAGTAAACTTTGCAGCTCGGGAATAAGAGGAAGAACTGCTCCTGAGACATTAATTACTGTCTACTGCCTAGCTCTGCAGTGCCTCATACAACTCAGCTTGTTCTGTGTCCCCAGGTAGGATAAAAGAAAAATATGTAACACAGTAACATACCGTGTTTCCCCGATAATAAGACACTGTCTTATTATTTTTTGGGTCCAAAAAAACACCATAGGGCTTATTTTCGGGGTAGGTCTTATTTTAATTAACATTGACAGAGCTTTATATAAACAGTCCTGCTTTTATCCCCATCATGTCCCCCAGTCCAGCTTTTATACCCTTCATGCCCCCAAGTCTCAGGGAATTCACTAGGGCTTATTTTCAGGACAGGACTTATTTTCGGGGTAGGGCTTATTTTCAGGGTAGGGCTTATTTTGGACTGTTTTGCAAAAATTGGGTTAGGTCTTATTTTCCGGGTAGGTCTTATTATCGGGGAAACACTGTAGTTGTTGAGGTTGAAAAAAAGACATCAGTACATCAAGTTCAACCTATTATGGATCCCCTGCAATCCTAATTTTATGATCCAGACTGAATGTACAGGAGCTCCCTCTTGACTAAGGTAATAAATATTTGACTTACCAGTTGTATCCCTGAATACACTTTTCCTCTAAAAATATGTCAAACCATTTTTTAAATATGTCTATTTCTGGTCAATATGTCTATTTCTGGTCAAAAAATAAGTTTCTAGCTCCTACCCGGAAATGCTCTACAAGATATTGCACAGGGCCTACCTCACTCCTAAATTATGTTTTCTTATTGACCGATCTGACAACACTCATTGCTTTAAATGTAAGGCCCCAGACGCTGACCTTCTACACTGCCTGTGGACCTGCCCCATTGTCCAGTCTTTTTGGTCCTTAGTATGTGATTATATACAAAATACCCTGCACCTTGATATGGTACTTACCAGCGAATGGGTTTTCTGGTATTTGTATCCTCCTGACCTCCGTAGACCTCTCTCCCCGGGGAAACGCACTTTACTATTATTCGTAGCGGCTGCCTCAAAAAAAGCTATTCTATCTATGTGGACGGAGCCTGACCCCCTGGAATGTCAATGGTCACCTCCCGCAGAGCCTATTTATTTCAAATGGATTGGGTGGAATCTACTGTTCACAAGGAGCAACGTGCGGAGTGATTTTTTCATGTTTGGTTGCCCTATATCTGCAGTTTACCCCCTACCACTGTGGCACAATTGACATGGTGCTTCCAACTCACCACATGGTATCAACGCGAACTCCTCATGGGATCTCAACCCTTTTGATACTTGGTTTGGCTACTTTTGTTTTTTTTCTTGTATCTCCCANAATCGCTGCACTTTGCTCCTTTTTACTGACACCCTTTCATATTGTGGTTAATTGTTTACCTTTGTCTGTATTGTCGGGACTGTTCCGTTATATGCACTTTTAGTTCCCCATGACTTCCTTTTATATTCGCAACATGTGGAAGAAATGTGCTACTTCCCTTTGCGTCCCTGTTATTGTTCATGACCTGTGTTTATTGTTTCTGTATTCTGAACTTCGAACGAATAAAAGTATTGTAAAAAAAAAAAAGCTTTTCTGGCAATAAATTCACTGCTCTTACTGTAAAAACCCTTTCCTCTGTCGGTTGTGAAACTTCCTTTCATGTGAAAGCTCTTACATTAGGGGTCAGTACAGCAGTACGTATTTGTAGATAGTAATCATATCAACTCTTAGACTGCACTTTCCTAAAGTAAACATGCCCAAACTAAACTGCAAATAAGCATAAAATTAAGAATAATATGACAAAAAAGAACAACCCTTCACACTATACACCCCTAAAAGGAAATTTAAATTGGGACACATAGGACATATACCTGTAGCAGATTCTTAGTTTTTGACACTTCTTGTACAATGCCAGGGGCAAACAGGATTTTGGAAGGGGGCGGGGGATTTCTAAATACTTGGTTTCAGAACCAAGTCCTCAGGCACCATATTCATCAGTCCCCTATATTCATCAGGTGACCCGAGGAGTATTAAATATGGCGAACTGTGGAATATTAAATATAGGAGTCTGATGAGAAAGATAGGAGGGATATTAAATATATGCCTGATGAATATGAGTCAGGCTCCCAAATTCATAAGGCCCTATATTTGATATCCATGAGGCCACTATATTGAAATATTAAATATAATATCCCTCAGGCCATCATAGGTTCTTTTCTTTAACAAAATAAAAAAAANCTAAAGTATGTCCAAATAGCTACATTACTACTTGCCATTGTTGTGTACTGTTTTGAAATTGTTATTTACTATGCTCCAATAAAAAAGTTTTGAAAAAAAAAGAGTGACACAAAGAGCCAATGCATTTAGCAGTTGGACTCCGTAAATTATGTATATGTATATGTATATTTTTATTTTAATTGACTAGGGAATTTTAATTCCTAAATTTAATATAAAAACAACTTGCTTGGATATAGTCACTTACATATTTGTACTCACATCTTATCTGTTCAATAGATCCAGGACTCACTAAATATTCCTTACACGTAGGCTTTGTCTTGACAGTTTTTACATTGTCCTCTGTTTTCGTTGGGCTCTTCACATGTTCTTTACAACCTTGATTTATTTGTTCTGTCTCTTTTTCCACAGGCAGTGTTTTTTTAATTACATATAATTCATCCTGAGAACAGTAAATTGTAGATAAGAGAACAGGTTTCACGAGTATTTCCTTAGCTTCTGGTTTTCGTTTAATCAAATTTGGTCAAACATTTATTAATGTAAACTACTTGTAATCCACCTTAACTAATAATAATTATCTTACATTGAGACCCTGATTTTTTTTGACCCAAACAACTTTGAAGATGGGAAAAGGCATGTGCAAGTGTACCTTTACCACACAGACCATCTGGGAGGATGGTAAACCCGTTTAGAGGTTTAGGATGAAAAAACTATTCACTCTAAGCAGAGTATTCTTATCAGTTGCGATACGGAATTATTCAGTTTAGAAAAATTCTGAATAATTCCAACTTCCAGGAAATGAATGGACTAGAAAATGTGAGATAATGTGAAACAAAGGTGGTTTCTAACTAAATTTTTATTGCAAGTTTCCAGGTACATTGAAAGCATTAAACAAATAATCAAAAACAAAACTGAAGAAATGAAAATAATAAACCATACATTGGTGTCCCATAATTGCACAGTGACATTGGAGTGAAAAGAGAAGTACAAACCTTAACATGTAGCAAGCCAACATCACTCATGAAAGTAGTAGAAGATACAAATCTAGTACAGTATAAGTATTGAATACAATGCAAGTACAGTGGGCGCCACATGGCAGATAACCCCAAGTATATGAGAAAATAACACAAAACCAAATAGATTGGTAAAATCACAGACAACGTGTGACTAATGTCATTAGGATAAATGTGTTGATTGCGCCACATACATGGTAGAGCCAAGCCAGGGAGACCATATCTTATCAAATTTGTAAAATGACCCTCTAGATAAATAATGATTTTTTTTCATGTTAACCAAAGAAATCCACTCTGCCTAAGAAGGTACAGTAGAGGAAAATGAATTTCGGGCTAATATGCCCTTGGTTAAGGAGGAGGGCAAAAGTAGAGGCAGGTACCCCTCACTTTGGGTTAAGAGGCAGAGAAACCTAAAGAGGATATAGTTGCCTGCTACACATTTCTGCCAGCACTGGAGGGGTTAAGTATTTGAAAAATACTTGCAACACAGGGTTAAAATTATGGCTAGTTTAATATGCACAGGGTGTCTGAAAACATATGGTTCACCAAATTGGATAGTACTGATTTATTGAAAGGAAAATCGCTTAGAAATCTAGTCTCCTAGCCACAGGAGCATGGCACTGCTCTAGACATTTGGGCTGCTCTATTTGGCTAGAACACAGAAAATAGGATTTATCACTCACCGTTAGATCCGTTTCTTTGAAGGTCATCTGGGGGACACTGCAGCTTGGGTTGGTGCTGTGGTATTGGAGTTGGGCACTAGAGAGTTAATTAAAAAAAAAATCCTCACAGGAAAGCCCCTCCTCCCTCCAACATCCCACCTGCTTCAGTTTTCATTCCAAAGACCGGGGAGTAGTCAGAGGAGAAGGCAAAAGCAAAACAAAAAGGAATCACCAACACCCTGCTGAGTTAAGGGTGGGCGTGCAGTGTCCCCCAGATGACCTTCTAAGAAACGGATTTAACAGTGAGTGATAAATCCTATTTTCTTTCTCAGGCATCTGGGGGACACTGCAGCTTGGGTGATATACCAAAGACTGAGCTATGGNAGGGTAGTCTCAGCAGAGGCCGAAGACAAAACTCTTCTCCCAAAAGCAGTGTCGTCAGAGGTGAAAACATCAAATTTGTAGAATTTTGTAAATGATTGGACGGAGGACCAAGTGGCTGCCTTGCAAAGCTGTTGAGCCGAAGCCCCCCGCCAAGCCGCCCAAGAAGCACCCACTGAACGGGTAGAGTGGGCCGAAATTCCCAACGGACCCTGACGACCCGCCCCCTGATACGCCTGACAGATGGTAAGACGGATCCAACGAGATAAAGTATGCTTGGTAGCAGGCCAACCTCTCTTCTGGGCATCATAAAGGATGAATAATGAATCTGATTTCCTCATTGAGGCAGACCTCTTTAAATAAATTTTAAGAGCCCGCACCACATCTAAGGTGTGAGGTATAGGTAAATCCTGATTTACAGCGTCTGATGTAGAAGATTCTAAGAAAGCTGGAAGAATAATCTCCTGATTAAGGTNAAATTTTGAAAGGACCTTTGGCTGAAAGGATGGGACTGTGCGCAGAACAGCCCTGTCTTGGTGAATAATGAGAAACAGAGAACGGCATGACAGAGCAGAAAGCTCCGATACCCTCCTGGTCGAAGCTATGGCGAGTAGAAAAACTAGTTTCCAAGTTAGAAACTTGAAGTCCACCGTTCCAGGGTTTCAAAGGGGCACTTCTGAAGTGCTGCCAGAACCAAATTCAGATCCCAGGGAGCCACCGGGGATGTAAAAGGTGGTTGAAGATGGAGAACTCCCTGNAAAAAACGTCTGAACCTCCGGTAACAATGCCAGTTTGCGTTGAAACAAAACTGACAATGCCGTGACCTGCACTTTAAGAGAACCCAGTTTGAGGCCTAATTCGAACCCCTTTTGTAGAAAATCTAAAAGCCTAGAAAGGCGGAAGGATAAAGGTGAAAAACCTCTACTCTCACACCAATTAAAGTAAGCACGCCAGATGCGATGATAAATACGTGCCGAAACATCCTTAAGCGCCTTTAGCATGGTGGCGACAACCTGGTCGGAGAACCCTTTAGCTTTTAAGATCTTGGTCTCAAGAGCCAAGCCGTCAAAGCTAGGCTCTGAAGATTCTGGAAGAACAGGCCCTGAGATAGCAGGTCTGGTCGGAGAGGTAGAGGCCATCCGGGACCTACTACTAGACTCAACAGATCTGCGTACCAGGACCTCCCCGGCCAATTCGGAGCAACGAATATTAGAGGAACGCCTTCTGACTTTGCCTTTTTTAGGAACCTTGGGATCAGCGCCACTGGAGGGAAGGCGTAAGCCAGTCTGCTGTCCCAAGATATCGACATTGCATCTACATAAGCAGCTAGTGGATCCCTGGAACGGGAGCAGAACCTGGGAACCTTGTGATTGTGACGGGACGCCAGAAGGTCCAGCTCCGGTTGGCCCCAACGAAGAGTGATCTGGTGAAACACATCTAGGTGTAAGGACCACTCTCCTGGAACTATGGTCTGACGACTGAGGTAGTCCGCTTCCCAGTTCTGTACCCCTGGAATATAGATAGCCGTGATAGCTGGAACCGACCTCTTGGCCCATTGAAATATCCGGGACACTTCTTTCATTGCTTGGCTGCTTCTTGTACCGCCCTGGTGGGAAATATAAGCGACCGCGGTTGCATTGTCCGACTGAATGCGTAAAGGTCTGCCTGTCAGATGCGTTTCTGCTGCCACTAGAGCGTTGTACACTGCTCGGAGTTCCAGTACATTGATCGGAAGGAGACTCTCCTCCTGAGACCAGTAACCCTGCAACCTGAGATGCAGAACTACTGCTCCCCAACCTGACAGACTGGCGTCCGTGGTGACCAACGTCCACTCCCGGATGGCGAACGGACGGCCCACCAGAAGATGATCCTCTGAAAGCCACCAGAGAAGAGACTTCCTGGTCCTGGGTGTGAGAAGCAGAAACTGGGATCTTAGGCGTAGAAAGTTTCCGTTCCACTGCCGAAGAATTTCCCACTGGAAGGTCCGAGAATGAAACCTGGCAAATGGGATGGCTTCGAAAGTAGCCACCATCTTTCCCAGGAGACGCATTGCCAAATGAACTGAGAGGCGTTTTCGAGAAAGAACGCATCTTACCAGTCCCTGTATTGAATATACCTTTTCCAAAGGTAGAAATACTCTTTGACGAAGTGTATCGAAGACTAGCCCCAAGAAAGTCATACGTTGAGAGGGAACTAGATTTGACTTCTGTCGATTGATCATCCATCCGTGATCCTGTAGGAACTGTGATGCCAGATTCAGATGAGACTGCAATTCTTCCTCTGTCTGAGCCTTCAGTAATAGGTCGTCCAGATAAGGAATCACATTGATGCCCTGCAACCTTAACCAGCTGACTACGACTCCCATAACCTTTGTGAAGATCCTGGGAGTCGTAGCCAGACCGAAAGGGAGAGCTCTGAACTGAAAACGCAGATCCTGGATTGCGAAACGCAGAAAAGCTTGGAAATGATCTGCAATTGGAATATGTAGGTATGCATCGCGAATATCGATAGATGCTAGAAATTCTCCTGCCTCCATACTGNATATGACGGAGCGCAGGGATTCCATCCGGAACCTTGGGATCCGAAGCCTGGAATTCAGGTCCCTGAGGTTCAGGATAGGTCGGAAAGAACCTTCTTGTTTCCTGACCAAAAACAGGTTTGAATAAAAGCCCCTGGGGAACTGAAACAATAACGTTTTGCTTTAAGAGCATTTCTAAAACCTGGAATAACGCCACTCTCTCCTCCTCTAACACTGGAAGAGACGTGGAAAAGAAGCGGTTTGGAACTCGTTCTCTGAACTCTAGAGAACAACCGTTTTCTATAATTGAAATAATCCAGGGATTGGAAGTGGAAGCTCTCCAGACGTCTGCAAACTGAAGCAGACGAGCTCCCACAGGAGGGTCTATCAGGAACTCTGTTTCTCTCCCTCCTTCGGGGCCTGACGCTTAGGGCCCCAGGACTGGCGGGACCTCTGAAAAGTCCCTTTCTGTTGATCCGACTGTAAGGATTGAGCTTTAGTCGGACGGAATCTTGGCCTGAAGTAGGAGCGAAAAGATGCAAACCTAGGACCAGAAAAAACCNGATTCTTGGGTCTCTGTGGGTTCACCGGCAAAGCAGTGCTTTTGCCTCCGGTGGCCTGAGCAATTATTTTGTCTAACTCCGGACCAAACAAAGCTCCTACACTAAAAGGTAAAGATTCAAGCGCCTTCTTAGCCCGAAGCTCTGGCCGAAGCATAGGCAGCATCGAGAGAGGCGTCTGTAATGAACCCAGCTGCATCTTTAATATGCTCTGCCAGTAAAGACAGATCGCCTGAGGAAGGCTGGAGACCCTGAGAAATGGTGTCAGCCCATGACTCCACCGACTTGACAACCCAGGCAACAGCAAGAACTGGTCTGAGGGAGGCTACCGAAGCCAGATAGGACATTTTAAGAAGCGTATCACACTTTCTATCTGTTTAATCCCTCAACATGGCTGAATCTGAAACAGGTAACGCTGTGGTTTTACACAGCCTAGCAATAGGAGGGTCCACCCTCAGCGGAGCTTCCCATTTTCCCGCCATGTCCTGAGGGAAAGGGTAAAGTAATTTAAACCGCTTGGGAACTGAAAACCATTTTTCAGGATTTTTCCAAGCCTCTTCCACAATTTCACAAAGTTGTGGAGAAGAAGGAAAAGTGGGAGCTCTCTTCTTGTTACGCTTAAACAGTGCTCCATCTGTTCAGAAACATTCAAAACCTTACGGACCACTAAAACAAGATTACCCATGCCCTGCGAAAGGGCGGGATCTTCCTACGTCTGGTCCTCCCAGTCCGAATCCCCTAAGAAATCTTCTTCTATAGAAGAAACGTCTGACTCAGATAATTCCTGTATCACTCCCAGGTGACTGGAACCCCGCTTTTTTGATTTAATCGGGGGGATCCATTAACCTCTGTAATGAGGAGGATACCTGAGATAAGTGGGAGACAGAAGCCTGTAAACTCTGAGCCCACCCGGGGATAGACTGCTCTCCCAAAGCTGACATAGAAACAGGATCTGTACTCACCATCTTGGAGGACATGACCCGGGAGAGGTCCGCCACAGCTGCCGTCAGAGACCTGGCCCAAACTGGTTCCTCTACCGAAGGAACCGTCGGTACTGGTTGACGAGGCTGAGCAAGCTCCACCTCACACGCTGAACAAAGAGCGTCTTGGTCCTGCCGTCCTGAAGGCAGTTTAGACTTGCACCTGGAGCAAGTGAAAAATAAAGGTGGGTTACTTGTGCTGGTCTTAGCTTTCCCACTCTGACTCTTCTCAGACATGGTAGAAGGGTAACGTCAATTTTAAATCCCAGGCTAAATAAATAATATTTTTTTTTTTTAATATATATATATATAAATATATATATATATATATATATATATATATATAACTATCAAAAGTAAAGAGACTGAGGAGAATAATTCCTGTCTCAAAGTACTTTGGGACCCCTTCAAAAACACAAGCACCGGCTCCCTAGTCACAGCTGCTGAGAGGGACACGGAGGAGAATTTTTGGCGGTTTGATTTCTCTAGAAATAAACNGNCAGGGAGGANNAACCACTACTGCAGAGAGGGGTGCACCAACTCCTCTCCTCCCCCCATATAAACCCCAAAGGAAAGGTTACCTTACCTGTAACAAACAGGTTCCTCTCACCTTCCTCTGTTTTACACCCCCAGCTCCTATACTGAGGTGGGGAGCAGGGTATTACTTCCACCAGCCAGAAATGGAAGGACCGCAGCCATCTCTTGCGAACCTTCAGGAGCAGAGAAGATGGTACCGTCCCGTGGCGGCGGCCATCTTGGATTGCCGTCTGAAGAGACCGGCTCTCCCTGGACAGGCTGGATTCAAAACTGAATCCAGGCCCTGTACCCAGCCACCGGAGGAAAGGTCCAACACAGTGGGGACCAGGAGAGTGAGACCAGCTGCTGTGAGCACTGTCGTCTCACTCTCCCCCTCGGCAGACAGCGCGCTGTGCGCCGGGGGAGAGCTGCTGCCGAGCACAGCCTCTCACTCTCCCCCATGACTGCCGGCAAAACAAAAGAATAAAAAGTAAAAAAAATGAATAAACTGGCTGGTCAGACACCAGCCGAAAGTGCCCCAACTCGCACTAGCGAGAACTGAAGCAGGTGGGAGGTTGGTGGGAGGAGGGGCTTTCCTGTGAGGATTTTTTTTTAATTAACCCTCTAGTGCCCAGCTCCAATACCACAGCACCAACCCAAGCTGCAGTGTCCCCCAGATGCCTGAGAAAGAAAATTTATGTTTGTATAAAATAAGACTTTCTGATTAAGGTATAATGTTATAATTTTCCAAGGATATACAGCTTTCTAGGCACACATATAATATATGTGATTTACAGCTTTCTAGCTCAGAAGCTATTACAATATCAGCATGGTATAAAAGAATGTAAATATTAGTGACTGTTTGGTGTTGACAGATTCATTAAAAAACAAGAATATGAATATCGGCTTTGTGTTAATGAGACGCCTACCCAGGGGGAGATATATGAATTATCATAATGTAACCTTTACTTTCCGGTGGATGTCCTCCTGACATGCGTTCTCATTTCTTACTGGTTGCAGTCAGTAAGCAGTCAGACTGAATAAGCTCCCTAGAAGGGCCCTCCCAGCATAAATACAGAAAAACATATGGTATTAGGGGGACACAATTCAACATTGTATGTTAGGGACAACATTTTAGCATAACCAAGCATTGAAAACTACAAGTCTGGGAAGTGTCCCTTTATGACACCTGTCCTGAAGACCGCAGTAAGGAAAACAATGCAGAAGGTGGTTCACCTCAGTGATTGATGTGGGTTCCAGGAAGAGGACGTCCCTCCAGCCAATCCTCTGNCTCTTTAGAAGAGTTGAAAGAAATCTCTGAGCTGCCAACGAACAGCCATGAACTGTGTCCTTATCTTCTGCACCTCTATAGATTAACCACAAAACATAATCCCAGTCACGAAAGTGCATGAACCGGGTGATAAAGGTGCAGAGAGGTGCCCCTGGGAGATTGTGATGGTATGCAGTGCACTTGTTCAACCACAAAGTGTAATGAAAAGCCATCTTTGCCAAGGTGTTGGATCAGCAAGTCCTCCCAAAATTTCTAATGAAACTGGCCTTCTGCCCACATAACAAATATTATTCCTCCGAAGTCTGCATTCAAGATCAAGTTTGGTTTTGCAAGCAGAGGCCTATTTGGCCGAGCAGTGTTGTAGTATCCTCCAGGTTGGATAGACATTACTCCAAATCCACCATTAGTTTACAAACCTTCTGAAGATCATGACGCAGAAGTAAAATTCCTCGTCACTCTCTTCTGGGACATGGAGATGGCCTNCAGAATTTGTTGCAAAGTGTGATCTGCTACCAGGAAGTCTCGTCTTAGCTTAGTGGCAGCTCTATCCGCATTGCCCATGGAGGCAGAAAATAGCAAAAAAACAGCACGTCAGGAGGGCATACTGGTGAGAGGGTACTACATGTAATATCAGTATACAGACAAATCCAGCGGAAAACTGCCATAGAAAGTGAATTAGGAAACACATAACCAGTGATAGGCAGAAGAAATGGTTCTAAACTTGTATAACAGCAGGAGTCAACTTGAATAGTAGCAGGATTGTAGAGAGATAGGCTAGAATACAGGTGATGTGCTGGGGAGAAGAGAAATGGCTGACATAGAACTTTGGCATCCAACCTTAACCCCTTCCG
>JABWIB010001058.1:22709-50843 GCA_016617825.1 Platyplectrum ornatum
TGGTCTTTAGGGACCAAATAGGCTGCGTCTTAAAGGGGTTAAGGAAGAAGAGAGGAGGCTGGAGGCACATGGTTACATTGGATGTAAGCAGTCTTTACAATGGTATTCTACATCATGAAGGCATCCATGCAGTCAAAACATTAATATTACAGTCCAATTTGTATAAAGGACCACCATTACACATCTTCCAGCCACTGACTAATTTTGTATGAAAACAAAATTATTCTTTGTTTTAATACGTTTTTCCTTCAATTACAAGAGACAGCAATGGGGGCAAACATGTTCAACCTCTTTATGTATCAGTATGAGACCTGTCATCTTCTTGAGGGTCCTTGTTTCTCTAAATATATCAAATTCCATGTCCGTTTTATAGATGAATATTCTTTTTAGCAACTGGGAAACTGGAGAAACTTGTGAACCAATTAAACAATAATATTGGTAGAAATAATATTGGTAACAGTAGTAATAATAATATTGGTTATTAAATAATATTAGTAACAATATTGGAAGTAGTAACAATATTGGTAATAGTAGTAATAATAATATCGGTAATAATGCCTATGCCTAGGGCTGCCTAGAATCAATTTCTCAATTTGATATCTTGTATCACTTCACAATAACAAAACAACAGTTCTTGACAGAAACACGTTAAGACTTTATGGGGCCGATTCAATCCCCTTCGCGCGTTGCTTTCTTGCCTTACGCTATTTGCGTAAGGCAGGAAATCTCGCGTTTTTTCGTTCGCACCTCAGAGTTTATTACATCTTTCTTGTATTGTTTTTGAAAAGACAATTAGAATGTACTAAATTTAAAATAAATAAACAACAGAGATGTAAAAGATCTGTAAATGCAACCTTAGATTTGTGAGTCACTGTTCTGCAATGTTGGGTAGATTCCTCCTCAAATTCAGATTCCGAATTGGAGTCCTCTCTGTAGTTTTTCCTACTTGTAGTTGCTCTGTTTGACCTCCTTATCTTTCTCTGTGTACCTTTCTCTTGGTACTCATCACTTTGTTCCTTTAATTAGACATAGAAATGTGATGCTATTCATAAGGTTGTTCTATGTATTATAATTCTTCCAACAGATGTAGTATAGATGTACTCTTTGCATTACATAGATAAATATGCAGTATAATACAAGAAAATAAAATAAATATTCCTTTATTGGTCCAGCAAGCCCATATGTTTCTATATCTGTGCAATCTGTGGTACAACAGGCAACATTAAAGTCCTTGGATCAGATTCAGATGTTGTACTGAACTTATGAGCAAGTGGGCAAAGCCATGTTGAACTGCAGCGGAGGTGAAATGAATGCTAGTGTTTGCAGCAAGAATACAGTACTTTGCTTTTGCTTATTGCACAAAGATACTGACCATTGTTACTGTTACACTTTTATTACACTTGGGCTAGGAGACATCGAGGTATATTTACTAAAGCTGGCCATACACTATAAGATAAATTGTCCAATCTAAGCATTTTTCAAGAGTGGGTAAAACCATGTTGAATTGCAGGGGAGGAAAATTGAATTAATTGCAATCAGTATTACAGGTGAGAGATGATGTTTCCCAGCACAAGTCTAATAACAGTGTAACAGTAACGCTGGTCAGTATCTGTGTGCAGCATGCAACAATAAAGTATTCTCCCTTCATGCAAACACTAACATTCATTTTACCTCCACTGCAATTCAACATGGTTTTACCCACTCTTTAAAAATGCTTAGATTGGNACAATTTATCTTATAGTGTAAGGCCAGCTTTAGCGGTGAGATTGCAGTGAGATTGGAAAGTGGGGAAGTAGCCCATGGGGACCAATCAGATTTAAGCTCTCAGTTTCATTTTACATTTTGGAGAATGTATGCTCGAATCGCCATGGGCAACTTCCCCACTTTCCAATCTCACCGCTTAGCAAATATACCCCATCATCTGGGTCACCTATCCTTAGGGAGCCTGATAATATTAAAATGCAAAGTCTCCCTAGGGATAGGTGACCCAGTTGTGTTGTTTATAGTGCATGGGCCCTATACTTTTAGTGTTTTCATATGTGTTACTGAGGTGAGCATTCGATCACAATTCTAAATGAAACTCTAATACAGTTTGCAATAAATGAAATTTAACTGCTCTGTAAGTCAACATGTTTGATCACTCGCCCGTTTGTGCGAGTGATGCGTAAATCTGGATCCAGTCCCTTGTTTAAGGATATCCAAAGCATGGGCTTTAAAAAAAACATTAAAAAACATACCCATTACACATACCCTTTTTATAACAAGATTATTTCTTTGTCGTCCTATTGGGGCCACTGTGTACACTAGGGTATAGTAATTTCCTGGAGTGAGGGCTCTTTAAGAAATTGTGTTAACAGGATACTCTGCCTTACTATATGATGTAATTCAAAATTTGGGAGTGTCTAGCCATTATGTTGCTTCTATTTATTAATTATGTTAACATTGCAGATTTTGTCACAATCAATTTTATTTCATTGAAAGTTGTCAGGTATAAGGGACGGTGTCAGGTGTACAAACTGGGGACATTGAGTTACACATAATGTTTTGGATTTTTCATGTGAACTGGGAAGCCCTCCTTTAATGCAGTCTCTAAATTTAATTAAACCAAGATATTGTGGTTTCAGCATTTGCTCTCTGATGAGTTTTTGTGACTGTTGGACTTAATTCTTATATGCTATATGTACTGTACTCTTCCAGTATGAAAAACTTCAAATTGCTTTATGATACACACAAACTCAGATAGCGTGCCTATAGCTGATCTCCTGCTCATTGAATTAATTCAACAATTAGTTTGGCTTAAGACCATCTGATAGACCAGTTTCCGTGGGTCTAAAGGCTCATTCAACTAGGCATCATGTCATGGAGCTTCAGAATGTTGCTAATTGTACCAGGATGATATGTGACTTCTGTCAACACATTTATATGATGCAAGGATTTGCATCCCAGGTAATTTGTGATTTGGGCTTAAAGTTCTGTTACAATGGGGTATATTTACTAAGTGGTGAGATTGCAGTGAGATTGGAAAGTGGGGAAGTTGCCTATAGCAACCAATCAGATTCAAGCTCTCATTTTACACACTGGAGAATGTGAACTCAAATCTGATTGGTTGCTATTGGCAACATCCCCACTTTTCAATCTGACTGGAATCTCACCGCTTAGTAAATATACTCAATATGCTTAAAAGTAATGCTGTCATTTTGGAAAGCCCTCAGTGTACTAAGTCCCCCAAAATGTGACAAAGAAATAAGATTATTCTTTACTCACGATTGATAACTTATATAGATTTTTACCTTGCATGATTTTGCACTCTTTTTTTGGTCCTGTTTTGAAATTGCTGCTGCTTTGCCTATTACATATAAATCCAAAATTTGTAGGTTAAATAAAATTCTGGTGGATTTAATATTGGATAAATATTACAAGGAATTGCTACTTACATGGTAAGGTATCTCCTGAGTATTTACCCTGCTTTTTTCTGCTGTATGAAAAAATATTGAGTTTTCTTTTGCTACCAGGTTCATGTAGCCAGCTAATATCAGTTTTACTGTCATAATCACCTCTTTCAATATCAGTGTCACAAAAAAAATGCTTAGAAGTATCTTTGATCTGCAATAAAAACACACAATCGGATTTGTAATTTCATGAATAAAAATGTTAACACTTTTTCACAAAAACAGGATATATTGTTGCTTAACTAAAAATCCCTTTCTATTTTGTTTTCTGGGGGATACTTTCACTGGGTGTCACTTGTTTTCTGGGGGACACTGGGTTAGCCTAGGGGCTGTGGAGCTGGGCACTAGACAGTTAATCTGTCTTAGAAGAAGCTTCTCCCCTGTCCAACTCCCAAGAGCTATTTGTTTATTAATACAAAAGCCTAAAGAGTGGAGTAACAAAAGAAAAGAGATGGGGTATATTTACTATGAAACTGAGAGCTTGAATCTGATTGGTTGTTATGGGCAACATCCCCACTTTCCAATATCACAGCAATCTCGCCTCATAATCCTGCTTGTTATGCCACTGCATTAATAGAACATACAATTCTAGAGGGTCTTTCAACCTGAAGATGAACCGGGGTACCTTGCGATTTTGTCTGGGTGCCATTAGGTCCGAAATGCACGCTGCCTCATCTGCTTGTTACACATCAAGCAAATACTTCATTATCCTTGCCTGCAAGATTGTCTGCTTAGAAAGTCTGTGTCCCAATCTAAAACCCCTGTAAGGCAGGGATCGCTGGGACAAACTTCTTAGTTCAAAGAAAATTTGTGCTCCATCTCCCCGATTGCTTGAGCACTTCTAGTACTGACATGTTTGTTGACAAACACAACAGCCATTGGGTTGTCTACTTTATACGTAATGGCTGATCCACCAGCTATTCCAGAGTAGCAACACAACTCTAAAAAGCTGGAGCTCAAGAACACTAATGAAAACTTTAGACTCCTCTAACAATCATACTTGTTGAGGGGGTGGGGCTTAGAAAAGGGGGCGTGGCTTCTCNGGAGAAGTGCTGGTATACCTTACCGGCGTATACCGGCCCACTTCGAGCCCTGGTACAGACAACTTCTGGACAAAAAAAACTTTACAACATGACGCTTTCTCTTAAGTAAGAAAAAACCCCTTTAATAGGTTGTGTATGGAGACCTATGTAAAACATTTGCAGCTGTGGAAGAAGCTTGGACTTCTGCATGTTCAGAATCCAATCATGACACTGAAGGAGCTGCATGGTGATCTGAAGGTGTTTTTCTAGAAAATCCGTAGAATCGTAGTAGGAGGTGGTCATGATTTGGTATAGTGATAATTCCTTTGAAACTGCTGAAACTCCCATGATATTGTACTGCAAACTGTAGGAAAGCTTAAAGATCTTTGCAAATAGGAAGCATGAATAAGCGTTTGGAATATCTAGGGACTAAATATCCTTGGGCCTCCATGTCTGTGACCACAAGTCAGAGATTCCATCCTGAATATAAGTATTCTGAGCTCTGGAATTTGAGATCGGATAGAAGGAACCATTTGAGTTCATTACCAGGAATAAAACCCTTTCTATTTCTAGCCCTTCTAGTACCAGAACAGTTAGTCCTTGTTCCAACAAGGAAACACACTAAGATAAGCTTAATGCTTCTTGAACGAGGAAGGCCTGGTAAAAAAAGAACCCTAGGGAAACATAAACATCTAACTCTGAAAAGTAATCTCCATTCAATAACTGTAAAATCCAGTCATTTCAACATCCATTTCTCCCCTGCAGAACACAAAAACTCTACAGAGCTCTCCCTCAGCAGTGAACAGCGAGTACAGGGGCCACTGTCTCCCACTAACACTGTCAGATTTCTATACTGTAAAAAATAAGAAAAATAAAAATAGAGCTGCTATACCTCGCATCCTCAGCAAAAGTGACACACAAGGCGCTAGAAAAAAACTGAATCAGAATTAGCATAATTTACCTTTTGTTTACTCTCCATTTTACTTCTGTACTTCTCAGACAATATCCTGGAAAAATTAAAACAGATGAAAAAATAGACTTCAGGAAGACAATTTACTGCAATAGTATACTAAAGAATGTACCATAGTATACAACTAATCCTGTTAGGACATGACCGTAAAACAAGTAGTATAATTATCTTCAGATGTATATAGGAAATGTTGGGTTTTTTTTTTCTAGAAACTATAAAACCAAATAGTGTCCACACAGTCTTATCATATAATGTGTGTAATTGTTACAAATTCATTGTTAATGTAGTTATGCAAATAAATAAAACAACATAACATCTAATATAATTTTTTTTCTTGATTATGATAATGTATTAATAAATTTAAAAATATAAAGAAGTGAACTCATGTCCATACCCCCACTTCTAATTTTCTACTTCGACCACTGATACTGATTAACTCCCCTTGTTTATGTCACCTATTACTTACATCAGTATCTGCCACCACCAAGGTTTATTTGGACAGTGTGCACACTATCACTATCACCAAGATTGGCTCCTTCCTTAAACTATAACAACACAATTATCCGGTACGAGATTTACCATAAACCCAATATGACCTCTTCTGTTACAATCAAGCTATTCAACACGTTAAACTTATTAATCAATATTTAATATGGAAAAAAAAAAACACAATGCTTAAAAAAAAAAAATGTTATGCAGCTATGTAAATCTCTCTTTGGTATAATTTTCATTTTGGGATTAAGTACAGCAGTTGAACCCTTTACACACTAACCATTGGGCAAGTTCAGACATTTTTTGTGGCATCTCTTTCTGTGTTCCTCTCTAGATAACCCTTCATACTACCCTGGCTGAGGGGGAAGAGGCACTGACCAGAAAGTTATCTTATCAGAATTGTATACAGCATTATACATCATGGTACAGAAATCTCCTAATCGCTTGTTTATGTATTTCATTGACTCTGATATACATTTTTCGATTTTTTGTACTTCTTTGACTAAAGTCCATTGCATGAAATCTCATGTGTTGTGGCAAAAAGTAACACTCAACTGGAATCCCAAAATCATTGTGACGCTGTACCAAATTTGAATTGTTTTTGTGTCCTTCCATATGAAAGGACTTTAAAAAGCTGGAAATCTGAATATACTTCTCATCTACATGTCACATTCTTGTTCAAGCTATACCAAGTGTTTCCCACTTAAGAATAAAAATCCTAGATCAAAGGATCAAGATCACAGCATCCATAGTATTTTACATATAGAGTGGCAATGACTTTAGGTTGGAGCAAACCCACTATGGAATAGTCACACCTTGTGTACAGTCCAAATAAGCATTCTAAAAATGTGGTAGTGTCTTGCACCTAACTATCTGCATGTCTATCTAGCTGCTTGGCTTTGGGATTTTNTTGCAGGTGAGAAATATGTGAGCAAAGCAGTAATAAATGTTGTGAAGGCCTCCAATCTAAAGCATGATGGAGAGGTCTTCTTCGTGGTTATGATGTTGCTGGTTCTCTGGGGGGGTCTGACTATCCCTATAGTGGTTACTGGATCCATTCTCAAGACTGGATGGACTGATTTATGTTAAGTAGCAACAAAACCATCCATCAGCAAACTGTGAATCCCTGTCCCCTAGAAGAAATTCCTGCCAAGACCTGGGGACAGACTTACTAACCTGCGGAAAAGAAAAAGTGAAGATGTTGCCCATAACAAACCATTAGATCCTAGATCTCACTTTCAGGGTGCATACTAGAGAATGTTATATTGAATCTGACTTGTTGCTATTGAAAAGACTGATTTCTTGAACAAAAACTGTAACCCATGTGGCTTTTCAAATTATGATTGGATGGTTGGAGTAAACTAATTACTCTTGAAGCCAATTTCCACCATGTTAGGTTCCATGGACTGTATTTTACTATCTAACATTGGACATTATTGCTGGCCCCTAGGCTGAGGATGCTCTTGAACTCTTTTGTTATTGCATTAATTACCCGGTACCTGCACAGCCTTGATAAATTGTTTTCCTCACCCTGTCCAGGTTGTTGGTCATTAACGCTTTTGCCTTGCCACCTGCCGGGCCACATTTAAAAAAGAGTGCTAAACGTATTAGAGAGACAGTCACAAATGTTGTTGGCATTATGTTGGCATAGTTTTAAATACACAATGGGGCAGACTGGATGGGCCATGTGGATCTTATCTGCCGTCAATTTCTTTGTTTCTATGGGCTATAAACACAGCATATACACAGGGAAATGGCAAATCACGAGAACACAGACATAGGGCCTGATTCAGCTTTACACTCTCATGACTTACACTCATGAGTTACACTCTCATGGGTAAAACCATGTTGAATTGCAGGGGGGGGGGGTAAAATGAATGTCAGTGTTTGCATGCAGGGAGAATGCTTTATTTTTGCATTTTGCACACAGATACTGACCAGTGTTACTGTTACACTGTTATTAGACTAGGAAACATCAGCTGTCACTTGTTATGCTGATTGCAACAAATTAAATTTACCTCCCCTGCAATTCAACATGGTTTTGCCCATNAGAGTGTAACGCATGAGTGTAAGTCACAAGAGTGAAAAGCTGAATCTGGCCCTATGTCTGTGTTCTCGTGATTTGCCATTTCCCTGTGTATATGCTGTGTTTATGGTAAGCCTTTGTTCCTGTTACTTTGTAGTTTGTTCCTTGAATTTTTGGTTTACATCTATTTTTTTATTTTTGTATTCATTACCCTGTTCGAATTGTTATTTATATTTACTTAGTTTTTTTTATATTTGGCCTTGTACCTCTGTATCTAGTATCCTATTGTATCAGTAATTTTGTTCCACTGTGTTTACTGTTAGTGTAGCTCTGATTTGCTCTCTAACATTCACCCATTACTCTGCCTTGTGTATACTAATAAATTGTATTATCATGTCTGGTGTTTAGTGTCATTATAGGCTGTCTTCAGGGGCTGTGATCTGCTGGGTGTTGCAGTACAAGCCTGACAACACCTTTAGGGACACCAGTGAAAAACAGGCCACAGTTGGCCCTACACCCTGAGGGCAGTCTTGTTAGTTTCTCATTTGTGTCCAAGTCTAGTTTGTAGACATAGCAGGACCCTTAAACACAGATATTGAGAGATAATGCTGTCCTTGATCATGATTCCACCACAATATCATGGCTATAAGTTCTGTGATAAAGAGACTAATCTGTAGGTTTAAAAGCTTCAAACCTGTCAGCCTCTTTGGACCTACAGTATGTAGCCCCCCTTTGAGTATATAGATTGTAAGGATACAAATAGACTGAAAACTTAGGTTTATGCAAAATATGGCTACCAAGCAAAAACAATNAGCATAAAGGGAGAGATCACATCAAGGGTGCTGTATACATGAAATTCAAAGTGTCTGTCATGTGCTCAGCCAACAAAAGCACACAGCTTGCAGACAAACTTTGGGCAAACCCTTATATAAAAGATATCTTTATTTTTAATGCTGTCAAGGGGAAGGGCTGGTTAATACCTGATAACATAGTTTCATATACTCCTCCGTGCTTGTGCTGACAATGTGTATATCCCAGGGCTCCTCACTCACGCATCGCCAAAAAATTCTTACTCCAACCCCACATTCTAATCTTTCCCATTTCACTACCCTAACCCTCCATTCCCCGCAGCATAACAGGTCACAAAAAGCAGAAATGTGATGACCATAATGTTCTCTAATTGTATTCTTCTTAATACTCGAGGAATAACAGGGAACAGGTGAAATACATATGCTAGTTTCTAAATGTATTCTTTCACCTACTATACCCCAATTTTCTCAGTGCCCCAAACAGGAGGACAGAGAAAATATGGTTAAGCTCATTTTTTTTTAATACTACTGATTCATTTTTAATAGTACAAAGCATACATCAGCAGTTGCATCATGAGGTACACAGTATTACAGGGTAACAACAGTGTAAAAAAGAACACATTCAGGCTAACTAGCAGAGTGATCCTGATGCAGGCTGAAGGAAAAATATGAGGAAGATGGGGGGAGGAAGAAAAACATGGCCATTGGTGAAAGACGATTAAGGCAGAGGCTGGAGGAGGGAAAGAGGGGAGACAAACAGGGGGAAGGGGGGGGGGTTGGAGGATGAATGATTACTACAGAGCAAGATACCTTCTACGGTGAGCGGTGTAAAAACCAGGTACGTTCAAACAACGAGTAGATATGGGTTTGAAGGTCGGCAGGTAGAAGGTCAATATATGGGGACCATTTGGCATTAAATCAGGTAACGCCCGTCTCAATGCTGGGGATAGTAGCCCGGTGGTCGTAATAAATGGGGCACAAAAGGCGACTACGGACTGAGCCGAGCATCAGGGAGGTTAAGCTAATTTAATTGTTCAAGTATAGAGTACAGGAATGTTGAACACACCCAAAGTTTTGTTAAAATTAGTATTTAATTTTTTTACATTTTTTATTAATTTTAAAATGGGAACTGTAAATAATTAACATGAATTACAATCTCACAGTTATGCACAATAAGCTTACTCTGTTTTGGACAATGCTGTGTTGACCATTCCTTTTGACAGAACAAGTGTTGAGATCTAAAATAAAATATAGAAATTAAACTTCATATCATACTGTATGTATATCACAATAGTATGAGCCCTGAACATGCAGCACATGTGATGCTAAATATTTTTAAGTGTGCGTGGAAAACATTAAAACTGGGCATGTGTATGCACATACATTTTCAGGTTTCTACGTGTAGTAGTAATAACATAGGTAGTTGTTGTAGTAGTAATAATATTAGTAGTAATAATAATATTGGTAATAGTAATAATAATAATATTAGTAGTAATAATAATTGGGGAGGAAGAGTGTGGCACTGTCTCGGCTGCGCATGCGCAGAACAACGCCGAAATTAGTCATTGTCGTGCCGGCCGCACTGTCTAACAGACTTGGGTGTCTCCCGATAAGTGATTGCTTACCCCTTTAAACATTAGGTATCTCCTGGTAAGCGAGTGACAATATCACATACCACAAATTTAATTATATAATGAAAACATTTTCATAGGAAAACTGTCTAATATTTAAACGATTACAATAATAGACATGTCTAATTTTAAGTACAAAACAAAAAAACACATAAAGGTCACACTTACAAAAGGATCTAATTTTAATGATACATTCAGACCGCATACCATTTACCATAATCAGTTTAGTACAATATTATGTTTAAGAATAAATGTGTAGAACACGTTTTTGAGTTTAACACACTTACATGCAAAAAAAGGTATGTAAGATAAAATTTTATTAGGGGTTGATGGATACCTAACTAGATTCTAAAATTCGTATACTAAACGCAGGTCTATTTGTATGGGCGAGTTTTAGAAAACTCACATGCTAGTTTTGGGTGAGAATCATTCAAAACGCATAGTGAATACTATAAACTGTATGTGTTTTGGGNGAGTTTTATACAGGTGAGAATTTAGAAACGCGACCAATAGTAAATACAAAACTCACCCTAAAAACAATTATCATTATAAAATACACCAAGCTCGAGTTTTAGTGAATATCCCCCTCACTGTTTTAAAGAGGAAACTTCCAGGCATCTAAAAAATTATTCAAAAGCTCCCACAATGGAGGAACAATTAAAAGAGCTGTAGGAACATGATGCATGGGGTTCCAAGGTCTGGCAACCTTTCTTAGGGCCACACTTGCTTTGCTCCTTGCACATAGAAAGCCAAAATGAACTGATCCATTAAATGGCATGTATTCAAGGGTGCACTTAAGAGCTATGCACCAGAACCACAACTTCAAAGCTCTTCTAGTCACTATGGACTAACAGGTCTAGATGTCGGAACATCAGTTATATATTCTGATGTTTCTTTAAGATGCTCACCCAGCAGGGAAGCATGAGGGTGAAAGGAATCTTCTTGAAATTTTCACTAGTGGTTTCTGTATTGGGAATTCTGTGGCCAGATCGACAAAGGAAATGTATTATGAACCCATGCAAGTAGACTTACTTCACAAACATAGTCTCAATGAGAGAAGGGAAGACAGATGACAAGAAAACTTGTCTCTATTGTGGCTAAAGACGACATAATGTCTCAAATTNTCTCAAAACACCTCAAAGGACTGTAAACTTAGCGGATCAGAAGTCTGTGATGTCTGCTATGAATCAGCATTTGAATGCTATTATACATCGCCTGTCCACCTTAGCATCCACTGAGAAGAATGCTGAAAATNATAGCAATTCCAATTAGATTCCAGAATGGAGGACAATGGATTTACTATATAGCAATGTGAGACTACAGTGCAAATGGCACTTTTATTGACATTATATTTGCCAAGAAAAATAACATCAGTTTAGGGAGAAAGAGATAATGGACCTTTTGAGCTCTGGTCCAGTTACTCTTAGTTACTTTTACTTTTTTTTTATCTCTTCTCCTCAGTTTCATATTATTCTGGGGATTCCTGAGTCTAGATCGGAATCTTCTTTTGAAAGGATGAGCAAGTTATGTAATTCTACTCCACAGGAACTGCTCCCTCCACAGAGGACTTTTCTGATGTCTGTAATAAGAAGAATGTTAACAAATTACCACTTCACAGACCTATGATGCCTCATGGATTTGTTACCTGGAGCTTCCATACCTTTTGGATGCATTAACCCATAAGGACCTGAATTAAAGGTACTCAAGGATTATGTGGATAAAATTAGATCTTTGGTGAAAATTTGATGAATGGACGTCTTTGAACATTTTAAGCATTTAGTAATGCCTTTTGGATTGTGCAATGCTCCTCCTACATTCCAGCACGTTGTGAAAGACATTTTTAAATCTGATTGACCAATGTGTTGTCTTTTTTCTTGATGATATACTTATTTTTTCTAATTCCCAAGAAGAACATCAGCAACAAGTTCGAACTGTACTGGAACACCTTTACAATCACCAATTGTACCAGAGGCTAGAAAAATGTGAATTCCATTGAACACAGGTTCATTTCTTGAGATGTATCATCTATCCTCAAGGTTTAAGATTAATATTAAAATTTCTCCAAGATTCTGCTAACGAAGAATACGCCTACGTGCTGTCGTCGGCAGAGGCAGAATTTGGACAGTTGGTCCTCAGTGCGGCCGTCTGAATGAGAATTGTAAATACTTTTGTTTCCCTCCCTGATAAGTGAACTTCTCGGGTATATCCCAGTGGTGGTGCTGCATGGGAAGACAGGGATACAATAGATTATTACTTGTTAATATAGTTTCCCTAACATCTCCATGGTAGCACACCACTGGAAGGACAATTCTATTGGACCAACACCGGAAAGGAAAAAGACACTGCGGTATAAATCACCTCAGCACTCTGTGTCTTCTGTTATCAAGCTTTAATAAATCAAAACAGGTTAGTAGGACACACAACATATATATGGGAGGGAAGAAGGGGTTGCCGTGGAGAAGTCAGGCAAACTATATAATATACTAACAGGTAATAATCTGTTGTTTCCCTGTCCTCCCATGCAGCACCACCATTGGGATATACCAGAGCAGTTCACTTATCAGGGAAGGAAACAAANGTCTTTACAATACTCATTCAGACGGCCGCACTGAGGACCAACCGTAATAATTCTGCCTCTGCCGCCGACAACACGTAGGCGATAGTGTTTCGTGAACGTGTGGATTGCAGAGAACAATAACGGAGACTGATTCTCTCTCAGCCCAAGATGCCGCATAGCCCTGCTGGAATAGGCTTTTAAGTTCTCCGGTGGTAAAATGCCTTTCTGCCCGCAAGTTTTCAAAGCACATTAAGGACCAATTTTAGTTCCCAGGGTGGTATAGGGGACCAGATGTTGGCCTGATCTTCTTCAGTGCTTGCAGGAACCTGGCGATATACTTGGCAATTTAAATCCAGGAACACATTGATTGCAGAGATGTGTACTTTAGGGGAGTTGGTGGCTAATCCTTTGTCCAAACCTGAAGGAAGTGTAGGATAGACAGGGTACCGTCAGGTAACCGTTTTCTCGCATTGCACCGGTATGCATAATTTTCCAGACCCTGTTGTACACAGCCAATGTTGTCCCTTTTCTTGCATTGAGGAGGGTATTCAATACTGCAGATGAACACCCTTATTGGGTTAGTGCTTTGACTTCAACATCTATGCTGTTAATCTCCACACTTCCGTATTCGGATGTGGCATCCCTCTCTGATGTAGAAGGCTGGGAAAGTGCAATGTCCAAAGAGTGTCTATCAACATCTGTACCGCCTTCATAAACCAAGGCCTCCTTGGCAGGTATGGCGATTACTGTGCTGGTTTACATTTACAGTCACCTGAGAAACCTTGGAATGATTGGGGTCAGTGGGAAGGCATAGGTTGAGATAACAGGACATAAAAATTGGTAGATTTGCGTCGTGGGAGGTGGCCATGACGTCTGCCTGTGGGCAACTCCATCTCTACATGATGGCCTGAAAANGTCGTCTGAAAGCTCTCATTCTCCGGGGGGGAAGGATATCTGCTCAGGCTGTCAGTCATCAATGTATGCTGTCATCAGGTCTATCCTGGCCTTCAACATCAGCGGCTCGGGTTCCCCCCTGTTTGTTGATGTACGTGGCGGCCCCTGGTTGCATTGGTTGGATTGTTACAGTCTTCTGATAGATGATGTTTTCAAAAGCCTGGCTTACCAGCTATGCTGCCCTCGTCTCTCTCAAGTTGGAATGAGACTTTCCTTGGTAGGATGACCATGATCCCTGTACCAGGTTTCCAGCGCAGGACGCTCCCCATCCTGATGTACTGGCATTGGTAGTTATGGTCAGTGGCCTTTGCGGGTAAAAAGATTTGCTGTGATTAAGCATGCCGCTTTCCAACCACCAGGCTAAGTCCTCCCTTGCTGCTGGTGACAGTAGTTCTCTGCTGTTCCATTGCCTGAGGAAGCACATTTGGAACTTCCTCATGTGTCTTGCCCAGGGTACAGCCTCGATGGTCGAAGACATTAGGCACTGGACTTTCATGCAGTCCGCTACTGTCACCAGAGGTTTTGTTCTTATACTTTTGATATTGGTTAGTAGCTTGTGAACTCTTTCCTGGATTAAGGCGACTGTTCTGGATACAGTGCGAATCCTTACCTGCGGGTACTTGAATCACAACTTCTTGATCCAGCATGTTGTTGAAACTGGAGAAGAGAGCCTGAGATTCTTGTTGATGACGAGGGCAGGGCCACTTTACAAAGTTTGTTCTGGGTTGGTGAGAAATTATATCCAGTAACCGAAGGACACTATTTCCTTCACCCACCGTTCGGAAGTGGAGATGAATTTTTCTTTGAAGTTGAGAGTCTCACTCCTAACTTCTCCAACTTCGACTGATTGTTGTAGTCAAAATGCTGCGGGACAGAAGCGCGCCCAGCCTCTGCATTTCTGGCCTAGAAAGGACTAACAAGGAGATGTTGAGTAATCTCTTCTGTAGGCTCTCCCAGACATATAGCTTCTTGAGTTTCCAAAATCCGAGCTTCTGGGTCTTGCTTGTCCAGAAGCAAATGGTTTTCTAGGCCTGTCTTGGGGCAGCCATGAGGATTTTTCACCCAATGATCTTGCTATAATATCATCCAGTTTTTGCCCAAACAGAAAATCCCCTTGAAATGGAAGTGTAAGAAGCCTTTCAACTACATATCCACTGCTCAAGGTTTGAGCCAAAGGGCTCTCAATCCTCTAGCTGCAAAGCACACTGTTTCCATAGAAGATGTGCAAATTAATTCAACAGCTAGCTGCATGTTCTGTATCGTCTTGACCAGTTGTGGCCGATGCCATCCATTACTTCGGTTTCTAGAGAGTGACATCAGCTTCTCAAGACCCTAGAGGTAGTCGCTATCGCAGTGGCTGGTCTCAATACTGAGCCCCATAATGTGTGCTGCTTCTTAAGACACTTGGTTCCTCCTCTCTCTCTCTCTCATGTCCAACCAAATATGGGTTGAGATCTGCCTCTTCATGTCCAACTTCTCCTTCCTCTTCTGAAGGCTCAGATCTGTCTGATATATGGAAGGATTCCGATGGCCCCGCTTCCTCGGAGTGTTCGCTACCCACCCATGCAGGCATAAATTGCAAGTATAATTGCAGGCATCATTTGCAGACATCAGACATAATTGAGATATATTGATAGTATGCATAGGTTGCAGGCATTTGCATAGATAAAGTATACTAAGCAGAGAGTGTTGCAGGAGAAATAGCAGGGCTTACCCAGACTTATTAGGCTGAGAGCGTCTCTCCTCCATTAGAGCTCGAATTGGACGCCTGCTGAGACGTTCTGCCAGTTTTTTAAATTCCCACCTGTTGACGTCATGGGACATTTGGGTGACTGTAACATCATCACTGCCCGCCCTCACCAGTTAACCAGTTAATGGCAGGCAGCAGAGCTAATAGCAGATGCAGCGTTTGTACAATAGGATTGTCGTCCCGATGGTGGTTCTGCCATGGGAGGGCAGGGAAGTCACCTTTCCATTGGCCTCCAGAAGTTGAAGAGGCGTTCTCTTTACTTCAGACAAAGTTTACTATGGATCCCATATTAATATATACCCATTCTGAACTCCCTTTTACTGTTGAGGGAGATGTCTCAGATACTGCAGTAGGGGCAATATTATCACAAAGAATATGTGCTTTTTTTGCTCTTGAAAAATTACTAATTCAGAAAGGAATTATGATGTAAGTGTCTACCATCAACAACCTAATGGACAGTCAGAAAGCATCAAGCAGACATCAGAACTATACCTACAGTGTTATATTTTCCATCTACAAGATGACTGGGTTAATATTTTGCCAATGGATTTAGATTTTAGCACAAGCCAGTTGATCTGCCTTTCAACTTGAAACCCAACAAAACACTGTCCAGAGAACGTTATTGAATGAGGGAATGTAAAGAATGTTCCTGATNTTTGNACCTATATGTATTTGTTAGTTTGTCCTTGAAATCATGGACAGCACATCTTGTATCCTGTTTCGACCTATAAATAGGTACTGAACCTAACCATGCTTGAATATTCTGCCTGCTCAGCTCCTGACATTTGTCTAGCTTCCTGTTGCTACAACCGTTCCAAATACTGAATCACTGTACGCCTGACCACTTCCACCACTTGTATATCTATTCGGCCAATGGACTTTAAACACCACAAGTGGCGTTACAGTGAGATGCCACATTTAAGGAGAGTATCAACCTTTCTATATACTATTCTAAAGCACTACAGCCTCTGCAATAGGCAAGGTTTTATCCTGACACTGGAGCATCAATTCTGAGACACCTACAACTGCAGTTTTCACCATTCAGCACCTTGGCCTAGAACCAAGATCCCATACATTTTTAAAGAATAGCTTGTTATTGAATAGTTATAAGTGTATACTGGTACCATTTATAGGCTCTACATTATGTTGTATTTTGTAATATGATAATATACTTATCACAAATTTTAAGTGTTATATAATTATGTTATAATAAGCAATCTTTGTTCTTTAATAAAAACTTTGATTTTCACAGTACACTGGACTGTACTGTGTTTTTGGTCAGGGTGCAAATTGTTTTAACAATTTATATCCAGTAAACATTTATTTGTTTTTCATCTTGAACAACTAATTGTATTTACAGAAAAAAAAAAATATTCTCCAGAATTGACTCACCCCAAACTCTATTGTAGGGTCATCATACTCTATAGAGTGAAAGCTGTACACATCTTCTCTGTCAAAGAAATTAAGTTACATATAATTACAATAATCATGTTTTTATATGATCACATCCACGTTCACTTCATGTATTAAGCACTATGACTTGTTAGTCTACAGAGCCAAATGCACTGAATTAGTTTCTTGGGATGCCAATGTAGGCATATTTGAGAACAGATAATGCTGAACTAATAATGGGTTATACTCTCTGCCAATTGCTTACTATCTATGTTCTAGTTTACTGAACAATGACCCATGGGTAGTCCTGGGTAAACCAGGGCAACTAGGCAAGGGGTATGTGGAATCAGGGTGGAATGGATCCTATGCTGTGGGTATTAAGACCCAGTGCCTAGTTCTAAAGCAGTGGTTCTTAACCTGCATTCAACCCCATTTCAGTCTTAGGGGTTTGATGGAGGTGTTTGTCTATTCCATTGTCAGTGTTGCTAAGTGCATTAATATACTTTTGTCATTTACACAATAATACAATGTTTAACCTTAAGAAACTGAAGACAATTTGATAGTGATATTATGCATGGTTCATTTTCACCACTAATAAAATATATTTCTCTATGTTTTGAATGAAAAAAAGATTTTTCCAACTATGAAGCATATAAAGCATAAATACCATAAGATACTATACAACAATGAACAGGCATGGTATCATCTATGACTGCTTCGTACAATCATAACAGAAAAGTGGTGCACAGGCAGGGAGATGATATGATACAAAATACTGTAAGATATTTATGGACAGGGCCAGCAAGAACAACAGTCACACAATAATGTCAAATACTAATAATTGGTCAGTGCCATGGTCAGTGGACACAGCCAGTTGTGGGATATTGGGGAAAGCACCTAATGAATGGATAGACTTTGTGCAGAAATTTTTGGAGCTGTAGGTTATTACTGAGTGGTACTTTGGGATCTATACTCACANCATGAGTCAGGCTCTACTCTACCCTAGCCTGCAGAAAAAGTGATACCTGACCCCTCAACCCATTACTAGACAACAAGTCTAGTAATGTGTATACAGCTTTAGCCACTAATTCTAATTATTTTAAAGAACATTTGCCTTACCCTAGCTCTCCATGTTTGACAGTACTTAATTCTTTATTTCCTTTGGATTCACACTTTTTATTTTGCACTTTCTCCTAGACATGCCAAAATAGAAAGCTATTATACATTAAGAATTAAAATAATNATTTTGTTACACATCCAGGATATCTCATTTTGTTATATTAATTTTACTGGTTTAAACATAAAATTATAATTTCATAGTTACAATTTTAGACAATGTACGCCTTATTAATGATGTCTTGGTTGACANAGTTGAGAAATAAATAGTATTTGTTTAGAATCAGTGAAATATAGTAAAAAACTGGATACAGGCTAACGGTGCTTACATCAATGCCAGATTCCTACTGAATGGAGATTACTGACATAAGACCCCTAAAATGTCCTGTGTCCTCACATAAAATTACAGTAGGGTACATTGCTAGTCTGTATAACATGGAAGTCATTTAGCATGCCCTCACTATTATTTACATTCCTCCCCCACTTACCCTATGTGACTTACTCATCAAGCTCTGCCCCACCATTGGAAACACTTCTAGTTCAGATGTATGTATCCAGATCTGTAGAAGTGTTGCATGTGCTCACCAGAAGTGTTGCATGTGCTCATGTTTATACATTGAATATGGACTTTTCTAATAAACTGATAAAAAAAACTCAGCTATTTGGAAATCTGAAACCGGTCCAAAGTTATTTCATTTTTTATATACTGTGTTTCCCTGATAATAAGACCTGCCCCGAAAATAAGCCCTACCCCAATTTTTGTAAATCCGTCCAATAAGCCCTACCCAGAAAATAAGCCCTGGTGAACTGGCCAGTTAAAAAAAAGCAGGACCGAGGGGAATGATGGGTATAAAAGCAGGACTGGGGGGCATGATGAGTATAAAAGCAGGACTGTGGAGCATGATGGGTTTAAAAGCAGGACTGGGGGCATGATGGGGATAAACGCAGAACTGTTTATGTAAATCTCTGTCAATGTTAATTAAAATAAGACCTACTCCAAAAATAATCCCTATGGTGTTTTTTTGGACCAGCATAAGATAGTGTCTTATTATTGGGGAAACACTGTTGTACATTTTTTAATAATTTCATGCGTACCATAATATAGTTTGAAAACAAACACATACACTGTCTAGTATTGAAGAGTATTATCTACATACAATGTCTGCTCTACTTAATTGGTAGTTTTGCCAGGCTTTGTGTTCGATTATATTAGGGTGGGGTGCCCATTTATGGTAACAAAAATTCTGACTGAGAAGGTATAGTTCTACTTTTTGATCAATGCTCAATCCAAAAGGTCACTACTCTCTCTTAATTCTCTGCTGATTTTTATACTGCTGACCACTTACTACTCATAAAAATGTTACTATCATACGTATTCAGGACACAGATCTTTCTTGGTTTACATCATATCTTTCTAATCTCTCTTTCAGTGTTCGCTTCTCTGGATGCCCCTACCCTGCTCTTCCACTGTTCCACCTGTTGGAGTATCACAAGGCTGTTTTAGGTCTATTGCTCTTCTCTATTTATAACACTTTCCGTGGACAGCTAATAACCTAACCAATGTTAGGGTACAGGGATATAAGGTAAGCAGAGGGGGCGTAGTCTAACCATCGCCCGCCTGGTTTTCCCTAGAGCCTCTAATGGTAAGGCGGTAGCGCTAAGTCTCCTGGACAACTGAGAGCTCCGACAAAAACAATGGGCACAGACTTACAGACTGACACACAAAGAACAGAGATACCCGAACAAGAAAAGGAGGGGCGCAGACGAACAAAACTTACAAAAGAAAAACACAAAGGAGGGAGAGAGAGAAGAAAGGGGCAGAAGAGAAACTAAAGGAGGAGTCAAAGGAACTGGAAACCAGTAGATGGAGAACCAAAGAGATGGAAGAGAGGCAGGGCCAAAAGAAGAGGGTAGGAGAGAGGACTGAAGGAGGAGAGAGAGGCAGGGTAAAGGGAAGCTGAAAGGGAGAGAGCGAGAGAAGGAGGAACAATGGCAGAAACAAGGAGACCAAGGAAGAGAGTGAGAGGGAGAATGAGAACTGAAGCAGGGAGACCAGAGCTGAGGAGCAGATAGGGTGATAGCAGATGGCGAGGGATCAGGAACTGAATCCTGATCAGGAACTGCGTGCGAACGCAGCCGATGGAAATAGAAACTGGCTGCCGGGCGCCCTCCCGCTATAGCGCAAGACTCGGTCGTGGGAGATCGCCCAGGTCCGCTGACGTCACTCAGCTGCGNCGGCTGGAACAGACCGCGAATGGAGACGCTGAATGAAGCCGCGCTGCCTGACAACCAACTGTGTTGGCCCTTGTAACTCAATGTCTTTCTTTCAGGGCCCTCTTCCCCGCCCTTTATGTCTGTTCCTACCCAGTCATGTCTTATTGATTGTTGTAATTGTAAAGCAGTATGTAGTCTGATGGCACTATATAAAAACTGTTAATTAATAAATAATGGACAGACAATAGTTATTAGTGGAACAGATAAGGAGCTATGGGCCTAAATTCACTAAGCGGGAAGTTTGCAGGGGAATTGAAAATTGGGGAAGTTGCCCATAGCAACCATTCAGATTCTAACTCACATTCTCCAGTATGTAAAATAAAACTTAGAGCTTAAATCTGATTGCTATGGGCAACATCCGCACTTTTCAATTCCCTTGCAAACTTTTGTACGCTTGAGAGTTAAGAAACAAACTAAGAACAAATTAAGTAGTATATTCCAGTAAAAATATTTTCTTAACTTGTTATAAAGCATTTATTGCAAACCAGCAATTTATAAACACATGCATAGCTCATATATGAAATGGATAAATGAACAGATGAACAAATAAACTTACCTTCTTTGTTTGAACAGTGCAATTTTTCATTTTTTTCCTACAACATGATAATAATAATTAACACAACATATAGCTTACACAAAAGATATATTATACGTGAGCATAATTTTCAGTAACAGTTTACAATTTAAATAAAACCAATATATCTTCAAGCTATTTCTTTGAATAAGTCCTCACACAATACGAAATCCGTGAAACAATGCTTGATTGATCTTTTATTATCACTACAAAAATACACATGTACAACATTTTTTTTACTACAAATTTCACATGGAACTGTTTATATTGATTGCCACAATTTCCAGTGAAATAACAAACAGGATGGTACAGGGCTTTGATTGTTTAAACACCAAAGGCTGGATCCAGCTACCAGCTAGTGCGGGTGCGCGGGAAAAGAGGGGAGTGAACTCCCCTGTCACTACCCTGTTGCGGTCGTAAAAGGCAGGGGCTAACAGCTTACACTGCTATGCCCCCCTGCCCCCTGCCCCACCTAGCATAAACCATTTTCCATAACAGAAGAGAAAGAAAGCCTGTCAGACTCCAGTGGTTAGAAAGAAGAAAAATGGTGCCACACGAGGAACATACCATGGAAATGGAGCATGCTCTGTAAAAGTGTTTGAAACACTAAGGGCCAACAAGTGAGAACATTATGTACCAAACCCTCTAAACATTAATGATTTGTACAAACAGAGTTGCATAGTTGTTTGCAGATGCTCTAAAAACAGGAGATCAACTGACCATTATAATATGGTGGCCATTTTGAATGGCAAAGAACATATAAGTATAAAGCCTTCACAAATGTTTAAAGTAAAAAATATTCTACAGCTGTTTCCCATCAACTGCTCATGGAAGGAATTACATTCTGAATTTCGATACACAAGAAGGCCTGTAAACATATATTGTTTTTTGATGGGGCCACATTGGAACCCATTGCATATCCCTGTAGCTGCAAAGAGTAAATCATTAAACATGAAGAAGTTGTTGGTGACGATAAGTTACAAAAGTTCACCAAAAAATGCAGGAGGAGGGCCTCTGTATAGTGAATTATCCATCATCAGATCAACTGNAACGTGAATGCCCTGTGTATGAGGAATGTTCGTATATAGGCTGATCACATCAATTGTAAAGAGGTAATAGCTTGAAGGAAGTGGTCCCAGGATGTTCAGAATGTAAAGTAAGTGTGACGTATCTTTTAAGTAGGTAGGCTGCTGTTGGATCAGTGGTTGTAAGATGTTTCACATAGGTTGATATGAAAAATAATTAGCCCTGGACAGAGATAATGGGCCTGACCAGAGTTTTCCATTGATTTATGGATCTTAGGGATGGTGTATAGCAGTAGTTCCCAAACTTTTTCAGTCAAGGCACCTTTAGGGTCCCCATAATTTTTCAAGGCACCCCTAAGACACAATAATTTCCCATTTCTTTAAGTTTTTTAATCAGAATAGTGTAATAACTATTTAGGAAAAGACACAAATACCTCACATTGATATGAAATCTTTTGTTGCTCCTATACAAGATGTAAAATTGTGCTTCTATGTAACACTAGCAATGTGCCACCAAGTTGGAAAAACATTCCACGGCACCCCAGGGAGCGGGCACACAGTTTGGGAACCACTGGTGTATAAGATATGATCCTTTCAGTAAGAGACTATCAGAGCCTCCTTAATCATAGCAGAGATTCATCTATTTAACACTCCTCTGGATAAGATGTCATCCACTATTTCTGGTAACCCTCATTGAAATTAGATGGTAAACTAGGAAGAAGTTGGTTGTAAATTTCAGTAATATAGTCATCTCTGTTCTGGACCACTATATGTCTTTAATGGCTTGGTAAGGACTTTGGTTAGCATTTTACAGCTAGGTATCTGGCTGGCTGCTTTCTGCATGCCCTCCTCCATTAGCACAAAAAACACTTTCTGGAAAAATTCAGTCTCAGGCTTCTTCCCATCCTGTGGTTCTTAATTTTTGCCTGGAAACTGTTGTAGAGCGTAGTGGGAGTAAATTATAACCCTTTATTGAAGACTTAATAGTAGTTCATGGTCTGGAGAAAAGGCTGTCCACTATATCCTCCTGGATTATCGTAGTAGTCGATCACCTTCATTGTCCCCCTGTCCAGGTTGGTCTTTGCATTCTCTGCCTGTGCTTGGTGTCCCCAGACCAGCAGGGGGTTTACATAAGAACTCCGCTGTGAGGACTGCTGTGTTGGAGGGTGTTTAGCGTCACTAACACTTTCATTAGGTCCACTTGCAACATCACATGTATTCTTCGTAATGAATGGGTGTCTCCTGCACAGAGGGATTGTTCTCTCCTCGGTGCTCGAAAACCAACGGTACACCAAGTTGTTGCCTTAATCAAAATGGACCTTGGTTAACTTGTCCTTTTTAAATCAGGTTATTCCTCATGGTTATTCCCCATAGTACTTGGACATTCCTCATGGTACGTGGACATTTGTGCATCAATTTTATCAAGCCAGTTCAAGTGCACCACAAGCAATTCAACTACTAATGTGGAGTGAGTAGAAATTCTTATGTACTGTGCATAAAAATCCCATTAGCAATACATATAATTTAAAAGCAAATTAAGAACAGAAAGCAATAAAAGTAAAAAAAAAATTGATATCTGCAACAATAAAATTCCAGATAAATGCCAACTTAGTATATAGTCCTCCTTATCCACTGTAGGTTAAGTTCCATAGGGGGATTGAGTTACATTTACATAAATTTAATCCTCAGACAGGATGTTGTGTAGATGGGTAAAGGTAGTAGCATTCCTGATGTGTGTTTCCCCTTTAATAGCAGACTTTTTCAAAGTTGCACATGCAAAATGNTTCTCCTTCACTTCTGAGCCCTACTGTGTACCCAAATAACGTTGTACAACCATACATGGAATTTTTATAAAATCTGTACAATCAGGGGATTACATCTTATGATTTGTCTTCTGGTTACCATCTGTTCTGTTACTGAATAAAAGTGATTAAAATTCTTAATTTGCCCCAACTTTGCTTTCATTCCTGTTAAACACCTAAAGGCTTAAGAAATATCCAAAATGCTATTTTGAATACTTTGAGATATGCAGTTTTTAAAATAAAGTCATATATGGGGGTGTCTAACACGCAGAAAGGGAACTTGACCCTAAAGTTTTTGAAACTTTGAGATATACCAAATGGCAAAATTTTCAATTTTTTTCACGAACAGACACAGATTATCAACCAAAATGTACCACTAACTAAAAGTACAATATGTCACAAAAAACTATTTCAAAATCAGTTGGATAGGTAATAGCATTTAAAAGTTATTTCCACATAAATTGGAACATCAGATTAGAAAAATAGGACTGCATCATTTGGTCCTAAATAGACCACAGTTAAAATACAGAAGAGCAATGAGAATCTACAGCAGGCTTGTCCAACCTGCGGCCCTCCAGGTGTTGCAAAACTACAATTCCCATCATGCTTTAACTGCTTAGACAGTTTATTCCTGACAAAGCATNCTGGGACTTGTAGTTTTGCAACACCTGGAGGGCCGCAGGTTGGACAAGCCTGATCTACAGGCTTATAGATGCATCATAATTCAGCCAGATGCGGCAGAATTTAGTCAAAGAAAAATGGCCATTGAAAGAGGAGCTACTAGACGACCTATATTTACAGTTTTCAATTTCCTCAGCTTAGTAAATATTGGCCATGTTATCTTTACTAGTGTCACCTATCAAGTAAGCAACGCACCTTCCCCTATGGTTTAGTGCATGTTAACCACGGCAGAAGTCCCTTATTGGCTCTCCCTACCCCTAAGATCTGCAGTGCAACAACTGGGTAGAGGAGGAAATGCATTTAAAAAGGTAAGTTTAAACTGCTACCTCCAGAACAAATAACTTCATTTGTTCATTNAAATGACAAAGAAATAAACATTTATGGTTGGTTCATAAATTACAATTAATTAGATTGAAATCAAGCAAACGTACAAACTGCCTTGTTTAGAGTTAGTCACAAAATACACAATTATTTAAAAGCAATGAAACCAAGAAATATATAATTTTACCTCACAGTCACAACTTCCTTCTTTCTTTTCAGGAATTCTTTTGACTGAGCCACATCTGGAAGGGATATAGTCTTTTCATCCTGTGCAAAGCAGACTGTATTTCAAATGTGGAATACTTGTGTATGTAGGATCGGATTCTTTACTGATGTCAGTTTGGGTTTTGGGGAACTCAGGAGCTACCGATTTTCCTAAGGTGTCTCTTGGCACCTGGTAACTTGTAGATATAGATTTGTGGGTGAAGGAAGGGGTTGGCGCTGCAACCTGGTGACTTAAAGATCTTGGTGATTTATGTAAGTCTGGTCTTCCCTCTATGTGGAGCTGTGTNTGGGGGGAGGGAAAAGAGAGAAAAAAAGAGAAGAGCACAAATGTGTGGTATGCTTGGTGTAATCTTAGATTATTCGTTTGTGGGTACTATGTGTGTCTTGCTCATTTGCATAAAACTGTCTTTATCGCAGTTATCACCCAGACCCAGAAGGGGACCATAGAGAACTCCCACCAAAGGAGACACCAGAAGGGGAATCCAGAAGCAAAAGTTTGGGAGAGAACTGCATTAAAGCAAGAGACCCATACGGTGAGCCCCACCTCACCATTTTGGGAATCTTTTGCTCTTCTCTCCTCTCTCCCCATACTCATACCACTCCTACATCGGAGATCCACCAAGGCAAGGACCCAGCAGGGCCAGCCGCAGAACACCATCCAGTTCCAGTCCCGCACAACGGCGATAAAGAGCGTTTTAAGNACAGCGCCAACCCCTTCCTTCACCCACAAAACTATATGTATTTTAATTGTCACTATAATATACATATGTATATATACATTTTTTTTTTGCATACAGGGAGAATACTTTATTTTTCAATTTTCTCAATTCTAATACGGTTTGCAACTATTCAAATTTACCTCTCCTCCAATGTGTAGAATTATGGATGGGCTATCTAATCAAGATAAATTCTATACACCAACTGGTCATAATTTAAAACAAATATTGTAACTCGCCAGAATGATAGATAGAAAGATAGATGTTTACTAGCATACGACATCCTACCGGAAGTCATGTGTCCCGGTTTTCTGAGATCGAGACTCCGTTATCTGGTTACCAGGACGCTCTTGCTGAGCGTCCCTGACAACTGTAACGTGCAGGAGACAGCAGTGATCTGAGGAAAGCCAATGACCGAGTTGACCAAAGACCCAAAGAGGAACTACTAAAGCCGAAACAAGAACAAAGCACAGACAACAGGCTTCCTTGGAAGTAATATAATCATTTGAGCAAGCAAGTGGCCAGGAAACTGTGGCCAATCATAACAACTGATCAAAATTTGGCACCATTTAAACAGAGGTCCCTTCTTTGTGGAAATAGTAGAGGAAGGAATCTGAAAGCTATCTTGTGCAAAAATATGATAACCATCCCAAGAGCGAATGAAGGAGGCACGCAAACCAGGATGTTACAGATGTACTGGGTGCTGAGTTCACAGATCCGGGCTGTGGCAACACCTACAAGATCAAACAATTCATCACCTGCAGTACGAAATTTGTGGTGCATTACATCATTAGCCCATGCAATAAAAATTTATGTGGGCAAAACGACTAGCGCCCTCAAGGAGAGAATAGCCCTCCATCAGACTCCAATTGAGCAAATACTAGAGGACAAACAAGTAGACCAACCGATAGTCAAGCACTTCAGCCAGATGAAACATTCACTCAAGGACTTAAGATACATGGGCATTGAACACGTCCCAGCATCAATTAGAGGGGGAGATAGAGACAAGACTCTTTTGCAAAGAGAGTGCAGATGGATTCACAAATTGGACACTCTCACCTCAAAAGGACTGAATGAAACAAATTGGTTTGGGTGCTTCTTCAACTGATCACACCATTATGATCACCGCCGGAGAAGAGAAAAAGAAGGGAGCGATTGGTAACCAGGGGCACTGATCAGAGCACCAAACAGCGCTTGGCACTGGAAACTCGCAGACGGGAACCAGATATAGAGATTGAAAGACTAGTAGCAGAATAAGGACAATGGAACCTACATTAGATTCATTTGGTGAAGGAAGCTGGCTAACAACATCTAGGAAAACCACGGGACAGTGATTCCCCAGATGAATTCCCAAAGTACAAGGCGTCTGAAACAAGCCTTTAACTGCACATAGACTTAACCTAACTAGTGATAACTACGCCACTATGAAAATCTACTATGAAAGAAAACCATTTGACAAATAGTTTATTTTTTTTTTTATGCCTCTTTTCTTCTATTCATATCTTGGCCTCCTCTTTAGCCTACCACACTACGGGTATCTAAATTTCATCTCAACACAGTCTCCTGCAGCAGAGTGTCCCTGACAATGGTAACTTCCGAGGAAGTTAGCCAGAGCGTCCTGGTAACCAGGTAACAGAGTCTCGAACTCAGAAAACTGGGAAACATGACTTTCAGTAGGATGGCGGCACTTGTGCCCTGCTGCACTGGTGAGTAGACTCTCTATTTATTTCTCCGTTTCTCTTCACTCTGGTTTGGTTCTTTCTTCTCTACAAGCCCTTATGAAAGTCGCGATACAGGCCTCACTTTGTAACTAATTATGCAACAATAAATCCACCAAAAATTTTCACAAAAAGGTCTCTTGAATGCTGTTCAACACACACACATTGCAAANAGACAAGGACAATCACTGGGAGCAGGAAAAGCGAGCATAAGGAGTGAGTGCCGCGATATATATATGTATATACACACATATACATAATATACACGTATACAAACAGAGCAAACTAAAACACTTTTTTCATGTTAATGTCATTATATGGTTTTGGGATCCGCCTGGTAAACTTAAGGTATGGTCCTGAACATGTAAGTGTTCAAAATTCAGTAATGTAGAGGGGAGTGACAGGGGAGTTTGCTCTGCTGCTCATAATACCAGACCTCCATGTAAACAGAGAGAAAAAAAAAACAACAAACTCCCCTCACAAAACTTTCCCCAGTAATTGGTAAAATGAAGTCTACACAACAAAATAATTTATCATCAGCAGCTTCACATTATGGTACCAGTTTATCTCATATATATATATATATATATATATATATATATATATATATATACACACACACACATATAC
>JABWIB010001058.1:54691-80262 GCA_016617825.1 Platyplectrum ornatum
AGAATGTTTATCCCCTGTAACTGACACAGTAGGTCTCTCACTAGCCAGCCAGATCCCTGCTCTACACTGATGAGGGGCAATCACCTCGAAACAGCTGTCTGTAGATGGGCACAACTCTTCCTTAAGGAAGTGTTGGTTACTGGCTTGGCATTTATCCCAGTCATGTTTCAAAGGCTCCTTTGTGAGTTGGATGTGACTAGAGGAATGCCTCTTCCAATAGATGGCGCTAGAGATTCTGCTTTTTCCCCAGAGGCTATGTATTTATTCAAATTTTAGTGGAGCATGATGGCCTGTAGGACTCCACACACCTTCAGGGTGTTTCTCCTTAAGGAGAATGTTTATACTTTGTAGATAACTGAAATGTTAAAAAATCTAACATATCAGCTGGTACCAGACTCTGACTCTAAATTGCAAGAAATATTTAGCAATATCACATGGATAAGGAAAAACTATTTTAGGTGTAAACCATGGCAGGAAGATGTATAATGCTGAAGTATAAAATTTTCAAAATAACAGTATAATGAATAGTTGTAAACGTTCTGTCAAATATGGTTTCAACATTCAGTGATTGACAATCTCAAAATTCTATTGTTATTGAGAGAAAAGCAGGGTACACACTAGGGCTTTTTCTATTCACAACCACGCAGATCACATGATCAGACAATCTGTCTCAGCATGTATCTTACTAAAAGTTATAAAAAGTAAGGAAGGACAGAGTCAAAATATATATGAGATATAATCCCTAATCCACTCTTTGGAATTATAACCTTCGAAATCAACTTCAAGGTGAAAGTTAGCACAATATTTTTATTATTATTTTTATCGATTTTTATACTGTATTGTTATAATATACTAGCGTGAATCTATAAAGTATTGAACTTTTATAATGCTTCAGCCGTAAAATTTTTAATCTACATTAATTGTGATATTAGGCGGTGCGCACATCACATTTCTTCTGAGGTAACTTACTAATGTATACTCTCTAACATTAGTGCAAAAGCATCTGATCNTTTGATTGTATTCTTGGGAGCTTCTAATTTTTGTGAATAACAATGTTTCGATAGTTTCGGAATATACATTGATACACAGTTAGAATTTTCAAGCACAAAATAAATACAATTAAGAGACAAAGTAAGGACTAAACAGCTGAAAACATAACTATTAACCACTGAAAGAACAAACACTACCAATGTTATTGGCTTTAACAGTGTATAAGCAAATAGTTCTTTTGTTTCCTATATCCTAGGTTCAGCCAAAGTCAAATAGAAAATCTTCTATCTGGCATATTAGTCAAAAAATCCTAAAAACTTACCGAAAGTACCATAGACCAGACAGCCAAACCACATAGCTGATTTTAAAAATTTCCACCNACAAAGCATCAAACCTTATGAAAAGTATAGTAAGATAAAAACAAGTTGTGTCCATTGAGCCCATTTTCCATTTCCAGTTCTATATCAAAGGAATATTTACAATACAAAATGTAAATATTTAGTCACTATACAGGAAGCATTCTACATTATTAGGAAGCCTTTGGTGCATCCCTAATGGTAAACATGGCCGGCGGCATTGGCTCTCTATATTTTCTATTTATTTTATACCCTTGATTCAAGCAAAAAGCCTTCCTATTGATTTTGAGAAAGACACANGGTGCGCTGACTTCCAGTGTGAAAAGTTTGTACAGGATATCCTGTATTTAAAACATTAATAGAGCATTAATAGTAGTAGTTGCAAAGTTTTTGTTCAGGTACTCTAGCTCTCTAATGGACCCACCTGACTCTCACCCAGGATATTGTCAATTTGAGTACAAGAGGGAAGTAGTAAGAAGTAGTCTCAACAACATCTAGGAGGATTTGGCAGAGGCAGAAGCAACCACTGCAGCAACCATAGAACGAATACCCTAAACCGAGAGCAGCCCCGTTACGAAGCCCAGTTGATGATCAGTGAAGAGAATGGAGAGAAATTATTGTAATCAGTTGGCCATAATCTTGGCCAAAATGTTGAAGTTCAAATTAAGCAGGGTGATCGGGTAGAGGGTGAAGTTACATGGANGTGTACAATTTGGACAAAAGTTCGACCTTGGGGGTACGCTAGGTACGGTAGTATTCCGAGATAAAACCATCAAGGCTGGGGAATTTGTGGCTACAAATTGCTGAGAAATGTGTCAAGTAAATCATTCAGGTTGGGCATAAGGGGTATGTGCCTTAAGTATGTGCCATCAAGTTTATACTTGCTGGATTCAGACCTAAAAAGGTAGAATCCAAATAAGACATGGCAATTATTAAGACAAGTATTACATTTGGAGAAACTTTCCCAATATGAATTTGTTNTTTATTTATTTTCATATAAAAACAACATAAGTCCCTGCAGGGTCTTATCCAGATCTTTTAGGATGTAGTACACACACTGCTACACGTCCTCAGCCATTTAAAATGCGGGGACAGGTTAGGCGCCCACTTTCTCTATGGATGAAACTGGGGCACGTAATCAAAAGCAAACACAGATGTTTCCTGGAATACATAAAGCCCGGCTAAAGTCTGGAGCCTAGCAACAGCAGAGGGTGGTGAGGAGGTAAAGCCCCACAGGGGAAAAAAAGTAGCTGCTGCTAATGAGACTTCAACCTGTAGGAAAGTATAGAAAAGTGGGAAAAAAAAGTAAAAAAAGCAAAAAGAAGTGGAACTTTTGTACTGCCTTGTGTCATATTTCCTTTCCTATTTATCTTGTAAGGAGGGACAAAGCCCACTGTTAATACTGAAATTGGAGGAAGAAAATGAAATAAAGTTATAAAAAAAAGTAAGAAAAAAAAGTACATTATTAGAAAATTATAAAGGAATTTGCATGCAGCTCTCTGAAAACCAACAAATTTGAGATTTGAGATGGAAACAGCATCTTTCTAGCATTTTTGTTAACTGTCAAATGTCTGGCTCCAGTGGCATCATGCAAGCAAATATCTGTTTCACTCATATGGATATAATAGAAATATCCATTGCTTAACCTGCATCCAAGTACCAAGATCTGTAAGTAACTGTGTTTTTATATGCTGGTAAATACAGAATATCAAAGGAATAGATCATTTACTAATTAAATTTGTGATATGGTACATACAAAGNTGAATCTTTTACATAAGAAAATTGTGTTTCTGGTACAACCTCTTCCTGCTCATCTGCAAAACAAAACAGAAAATCCAAATACAGTTTTATAGTTATTATTATAATTTGTATTTTCGCAACATTTGAATGTAATAAGACTGGCCTTTACCTCCTTTTAAAAGACTTCTAATATTTTCTTCATACTGCACATTTCCAGTATTTTGCTAAATAATCATGACAATGTTTAGTAATGGAATGAAAATTTGAAGTACATTTTTACTAAGTGCTTTTTTAGCCTACCTGAAAATTATTTTGTGTATTTTTTTTAGCAGATTTAATTATTTCTAGTGGAAGCTTATTAGTTACTTTCCTCAAAGTTGCTAAAAAAACAAAATTTACAATACATATTAAACAATATTCTAAAATCATTAGAAAAATATCAGTATTAGATCAAATATCAGTAATAAAACAGCACTATTGTGGATAATAATTTATCAAAGAGCAACACAAGATGCCAAATTATTCCCGATTGATTGTTGAAGATTATTAAAAATGTCAAGGCTAAAATATCTATTTGTCTCCAATACCATTGACATGAATATATTTATAAATACAATAGGTGTAGATAAATATTTTCACAATTAGATTGTTGTGCAGAAACAATGTGCAGTTTTGTAACATTCTAGGGAATGTATGTATTGTCAAAGCACTCTAAGCACTCTAAATGTTATTTGTTATAAGATTTTAGTGGCTTTATATTTTATATTTGTTGAGAAAATATCGACAAAAAAAAATAACCATGAATGAATAAAAAGCTTAATTTCAAGAATTATATTTTATAAAAAGCAAAATGCAAGTGCAACTCACGTGTTAATGCAGAGGGAGTAACAGCTTTGAAGCAGCTAGAAGTAGTAATGCTAATGGATGCCTCTGATACTTTACTACGACTAGGTGTGCCTACCTACAGATAAAAACATATAGTAGCAGAAATTACATTATTAAATTAAATGCAAATATTTCAAATATCTTCTTGTATATAGCGTTTAAAAGTAATAGTTAGTTTTATTTACTAGATCTAAGAACTTAAAAACATAATCACCTCTAAATAGATTACCAAAAATGCCATTTCAGCTTAAACTTTCCAAAGTTTGGAAGCCTGAATGGGTACACGTTTGAGGAAAAGCATGCCGTGTTCCCCGATAATAAGACACTGTCTTATTTTTTCAGGACACAAAAAACTTTATAGGGCTTATTTTCAGGGTAGTGCTTATTTTATTGACCTGCTTTTAATCAAATCATGGCCCCCCAAGTGCTGCTGACATTAGGACACCTCATTGTTCCCACAAGTGCTGCTGATATTATGACACCTCATTGTTCCCCCAAGTGCTACTGATATTATGGCACCTCATTGTTCCCCCAAGTGCTGCTGACATTATGGCACCTCATTGTTCCCCCAAGTGCTGCTGACATTATGACACCTCATTGTTCCCCCAAGTGCTGCTGACATTATGGCACCTCATTGTTCCCCCAAGTGCTGCTGACATTATGACACCTCATTGTGATTTACATAGGGCTTAATTTCGGGGGAGGGCTTATTTTAGACAGCTTACAGTAAAATAGAATAGGGCTTATTATCAGGGTAGATAATATTATAGGGGAAACACTGTATATCATATATTGACTAACAGGGCACAATCCCCTAAAAAAGTAATCAACCACATTACAATCATTTCTCTTACGACTAGCTGGGTTTGGATTTGTTCCTGTGTATCTAGTTTTACACACAATTATGGTGTTTTCCCCACATAGAGATGGCCACAAGGGCACTCGATTACATATACAACAGAATTGGTTAGACAATTCATGTGGGTTTTTATAAAGTCAGTTGCCAAACTTTGCAAGATCCACAGGCAAAAAACCCCACACACCTTAGGAAGGATAGATGACTTTTCTACTGTTAAGGATTTGAGATGACTCAGTGAAATCTTGTTCTTTATATTTTTCGCCTTCCTAAAGGTTATTTCAGGGTTAAGGGGTAATATGGGAGCCAAAACTTGGTCCATCATTAAGATATGCCAATGCCTGGCTANAATCTTTTTTACCTCTTCCCCCATTGAGCTGTAATCTGTAATGAAGGGACAGAAAGATTTCATTTCTTGTTTCCCTTCTTTATACAATAAAAGTGAGTCTCGATCTTTCCTTTCCGCTCTTTCCAAGCTATTATCCACCAAGCTCTGGGGATAATTTCTCTCTAATAACCTATTTTTGAAAATTTGAGCTTGACCCTCAAATGTTTCTTGGTTGGAGCAATTTCGCCTAACACGCTTTCGCTGTAAAAGACAAACCAAAATTGTTGGTATTTAACTTCTGGATAAATTGATAAAATTTTTCTTGGGTGTCCTCTCAGACAATTAGTATGTCGTCTATGTATCTTGTAAACACTACTATGGGTAGGTCTACATGGGAATCGACATGTTTTTGCTCCAAGTTCCCCATAAAAATATTGGCGAAACTGGGAGCAAAAACTGTCACCATAGCAGTGCCATTAGTATGAAGGTAGAAACATTCCATAATCAAAAATAATTACTTTTCAGAACGAAATCAGTACAATAAATCAGAAAATGTATTTGTGCTTCAGACAGGGACTCATTCAACCGCAGGGTTTCCCTAAAGCCTGTACACCTCGATCATGCTGGATCAAGGTGTACAAGGCCTGCACATCTATAGTGGGGTCGCCATTCTATAGCTTGTATAATTTTTAAAGCCTGAGTAGAGTCTTTTATAAAAGATTCTATTTTTTAAGGTAGTGGTCTAAAAATTCTGATATTTTAGAGGTCACCGTCTATATCCCCGACACGATCGGGCGTCCGGGGGGTTTATATCATATAAGCCTCTTTAATGTAGTATTCGCGGTATAAAACCACTATTCCTCCCCCCTTGTCAGCCTGTTTGATGAAGATTCTTCATTATTGTAAAGTTGTTTCAGCGCTCTAGATTCTGATGGACTTAAATTAGATTATTTTGTCACACTCAATCATACTTTTGAAGTCTTTCTTAATAAGATCTATATACATTTATATTGCACTTCCCTGGGACTCCACCGGATAGAAATTTGATTTTAATTTCAAACCAGACCTATTCCCTTCCAAGATGTTTTTGTTTTTTTTATGCTCAACTCTTAAAAAAATATTTCTTTAGGGTTAGTTGTCTCGCAAATTTAGTTGCATCTATAGTTAATTCAAAGAGGTTAGGGGAACAAGAGGGGGCAAAGAACATGCCTTGTTGTAATAATGTGATCTCTTCCCTTCCCAAACTCCTAAAAAATTATTTGGAATTTTAATCCTGGCACCCAAATGCATGGTGTTAGGATTTTGTACAATCAAATTCGGGGTAGATTCTCTATTCATGGTGCCCCTTTCCATGTTTTCAACACTCCCACTCCCTGANGGAATCCCTGGCTCTTTTCTTTCCTCTACTCTCTCCATCTGTCTTACTACACAGATCTTAAGTTTCTGTTCTGTTTTGTTGTTTTTACTTTTGTTTTTATCTATATTAGTTAACCCTTACATGTTGTCATCACAGGAGGTTGACTTAATTGGGTAATTCCCCTCTCTTCGTTTTCTATTGTTCTTTCCACCGTATCCATTCCTATTTGGCTTTGAGCCCTTGTTATTCCTATACCTGATCTCATTATTATGGTTATCGGTTATATAGTCTTAACTTATGGTCAATACATTTCTAATGTTTCTCATATTGAACCAATTTATGACTTAATTCATCAAGCTCCTGTTCTACTCTTTCTAATTGTTTTTTTTTCAAAAATCAATAGTTTCATAAGTGCAAAAGAACACCCATCTAACTTCCCACCACACATCGAATCCAGGGTTATAGATGCTACCTCGCTTTCGACAGCAGTCCGAGTTAGCCTCGACGCCCCGCACTGCAGAGGTTCGATACCCCGATGATTGACGGTGGAGTAAAGAAACTTTGATTTTACGCTTATAATCAAGAGACACTCTTGGTAATTGCATTTATTGATGCTTTTAAGTGTTTTTTTTTTATAAAAACTATTTTACACTCTGGAGCGTCCCCTTTTCTTCTTTTTATATTTGTAGCAAAACCCACAGCAAGATCCAAGCTTGCTACCAAGAAGGGGAAAGTTGCGGTCTAACAAGGGTCTAGCAACTGTTAAACTGTTCAACAAAATTTCTTTAGTGGACTGAGCTTACACCGGGACAAATATGTGCTAAACAAATATAACAAATTTACCTTAATTCGTCTTTGGGCACTTTCATCTAGAAAAGTTTTCATATTATGACTTTGTATTGATAAAGGAGGTTGTTTATTCATGTTGATATCACTATTACTGATCAATGTCTCATTTTTTGAAGAAGAAACTGATCCTTGGCTTTCAGGAACAATGATCTAGAAGTTAAGAAATAGTATTACCTTATCTTAATGGATATATAAGTATTTCTAGTAGATTAAGTATAATCCACATTGCAAGCATTGGTCTTTTGACATGGTGGAAAATGCCCTATTTCAAGCACAAATCTGGTTCAAGAATTCTTCACATATGGGATTTAGATTACAGAGGATATATGGCTTTGGATCTACAAGTGCAGCATCTATGCATGTCTGAATATAAACTTTAGTAATACAGATTTCTAACTGCTCAGTCATTGCACCACTCATGGATATTCATGCACAACATTAATTTACAAAACTACATACATCCCCAATTTCTGTCATGAGAGACTGAAGAGAAACACTTTACTATTTTCAGCCTACTGCAAAAGTGTAAAAAGAAATATATATGGAATGGAATTCACATAAATAAATTTTTCAGTCCTAGTGATGTAGGAAGTCATCTTCTACTCACACAGTAATTAGTGCCTGATGCTAACTATAGTGCTTTTTTATTAATTTTGTCCTGCAGAATATTTATCAATTTTCTAGGCAATTTGAAAATATCCCATGTCGTGAAGCTAGAATTTACAATAAATAACAAGCACACTCCCTATTGATTATACTGCAAATGTATTCAGTTCCTGCTTGATTTGGGGGCGTTTCCCTTTTAGTTATATTTTCATCAAGTGAAAAGCATGCAGGGGCAAACGCAGGATTTTGGAAGGGGGTTTCCAAATTATTGGTTACAGATCCTCATCTATAACCCATCTGATGGGTAAAGAATCATTATAAGCATATTAAAGTATATATGAATTATACATTTTTGTGCAATCTCTAACCCACGTACACTTTAGTGTGCTTATATAGTGTGCTGACCTGTTAACCATCAGATGCTTATACAGCACCCCAGAGCGCACTCACTTTCCACATAAAATATAGCACATATATTTGAGTTGCTCAACCAGTCTTATCCAATATCAATAAATGCCAATTCCCTCTTTTTAGCCCAAGGTAATTTNCAAATTTCATATTAACAGCCTTTATAGACTCTAGAATTTGTCCTAGATGGGCTGACAAGCAAAGGTTGGCTAGGTGGCTTCGGCCTACCATTCTGCAGGCTTATAATGGGATGGGTTGTTGGGCTCCACAGGGGATTTCAGCGCAGAGTAGGGGGGATTCCGTGCAACAACTGTGTCAGTAAGCCACCTGGTCGAACCCCCAGGTTCCTTGTCTGTCTTCACCTCTGAAAATTCCTTCTTAGGAGAAAGGCTTGGTCTAAACTGAGCATGTTCCCCATAAGTGAGGTCTTTCGTATGTCACCAATGATCGCAGTGTCCCCCAGATGACCTGTAACAGAAAAACTAGATTTATGCACTTAATCTGTTTCTCTCAGGGACATCTGGAGGACACTACGCACCCACCCTTATGCGCAGGGTGGTTGTAGTATTAGCTCCTTTATCTTTTCCTCTCAGGCTCTCTGGTAATACGAACTGAGGCACGGGGAGGGTTGGTGAGGGGAGAAGCTTCTCCAGAAAGGTTTCTAGTTAACCCTCTAATGCCCAGCTCCACAGCCATAGCACCAACCCATGATCACAGTGTCCCCCAGATGTCCCTGACAGAAACAGATTTAACGGTGAGTGCATAAATCTTGTTTTCTGAATGGCTAATCCTCAAACTGTGGGCAGGGATACACATAAGGGACTGAATCCAGACTTGTGTACTGCCTGTCATTTATGCATGTTCCTCAAATAGTTATGCATTGATCTGCTTCGTAAACAAAGCAGATTAGCGCATAAAGTTTAGGTATCCTTTAGGACATTTACTGTAGGCATGTACATTTTAGTGGAGGGAGTGAACTACCCCTATAACATGCAGACACACAGGTCTGAATTCAGTCCAACATCTGCATGTGAATGTTAAAAATGGGTTCTAGGCATGTAAGTGACCAGAACTTCATACAGGCTAGGTGTAGACAAAGGGAGTTTACTCTCATCTCCCTCTCAAAAAGTCCAGACTTCCCAAATCTTGTATGTTCCTTGTACCTACCTTGTTTAAATCTGCTTCTTTGTCATAGCTTAAACTTGTATCCTTAATCTGTAGTGTCTTGTAGCCTTAACTGTTTACTTTGATGTTCTTTGTCTGAACGACGAACCCAGTAAATTTTTTCATACCTGAATCTGGAACATGTATCCATTATCTGTAGTTGTTTTTATCCAGTTCATTTGTCAGAATGAAGAAGACCCAAGGAAAAGAATAAGGGGGAACAGTGCCCTTTAACTTCTCAATCATCCAAGGACTCGAAGTGAAGGCTCTCTAGGCTTTCACAAAGTGAAGCAGACAAGCTCTCAACCTGTTGAGCCATCACTGAACCCTTGTTCAAGGTTGCAGAATCATTTAGTCTGTCATGTCTGTTTATGTGAAAAATGTGAATCTACCAGCCCTGATGCAACTTCATATGTCTAAGTAAATGAATGTTGCAGGTGATCAGCAAACACAGAATGGTGTATTAATGTTGTCTCAAATAAAAATTCTTGGTCTTCAGAGATGTCTCAAACTTTCCTCCTGAATTCCTCAGGTATATAAAAAAGAAGGGAGAGAGAAGATATCTAGCGCATTATCCTTAATATATAAGTGAAAGAGTCAGAAATACCCATATAAAATGGGGACCCAATTNAGGTGATACAAGTATTGTTAAATATAAATAGTTTAATAAAAANAATATAATAGTTCAATACAAATTCAATCACTAAAAACAATGAAAAAAACATAATTAAAAAACTGCACATATAAAACACTGGAGTTACCGAAATAAAGATTTTAAAACAGCTGAACACACACAGATTACACACTGCTGTAGATCTGTGACCCTGGGATGAGACAGTCCTGCAGTGATAAATTCCTGGCAGTGGTTACTTGCAACAGCTGGTCGGGATAAGGTTGGGGACAGGCTGGTTGCGTTTACAGCAGTTGCAAGAAACCACTGCTAGGAAGCCATCGCTGCAGGACTGTCTTGTCAAGTACAACAGCACACACCGTGTTTGGCTTTTTTTTTAAATCTTGATTTCGGTACTGAGATTTACAATGGGGGAGGGGGGATTTTATTTTATAATATTATATATGTCTCCAATGTTTTATCATTGTTTTAAACATTAATGTTTTATGTTTTTTTAGTGATTGCATTTATTATTGAATTAAACTACCATATATACTTGAGTATAAGCCTAGTTTTTCCCTTTGGCTTATACTCGAGTCATTGTCTTGGATGATGCAGGGATGTGAGCCCGCTGCTGGGTCTGCATTACAGTTATCAGACCACATAGCCAAATCTGGCTTGCAGCTTTTTTAGGTCTCCTGTTGTGTGGCAGCCTTTTCTTCTCTGTCCCCAGATACCAGAGCATTGCTCACAGCTATGGAGCTAAGGTAAAGGAGGGGGAGAGCGTAACACTGGCATACAGCATGCCACTCATCCACCACACTGCGCCCACAGAGCTGACGCAGGCTTGATAGCATGCTGTATGTGTTACAGCATGGCGCAGGAGCATTACATTGCCTTATATATGCAGAGAGGACAATGGACAATAAAGACATATAGGGGAAGATCTATAGGAGCTGGGACATAGATACCAGAGACAATGCAGTCCTATGGGGGCAATGATCAATCAGTGATATGCGTGACATGAGCCTTTCACAGGGGTGATCTTCAGAGCTACAATTGCCATTTTTCAGAAAAGATATAGATCTACCTTGTGTACAAATTATGAATTATATGTATGAATTTGCAGCATATTATTGCACCTAATGTTTCAAATGTAAAATCCATATGAAACTAGTGATCAGCGTGAATGGAGGCATTGTGCAGCTGATTTCAGATCAGGCTCTTGAAGTAGAAATCATTTAAAGACTCAGCTTTTTTNAAAAAAAAAATATCAGTGTGTAAAACGTTTCAGATTGCTTAGAGCTGGCTCCAGGAAGTTCTAGGCTTAGCCCGAAAAGCAGACGGAAAAGGACCAATTGTATTCTTACCACCTGTAGACATGCTCCAATTCAGCTTGGGACAAATAAGGACTGACGCATCAAATCACAATTAAAGTGGTCAGCATTTATAGGAAAGTTATGAAAGTTGGTGAACACTAGAAATATCATGTATAAAATATATTATGTTTTGATCTAGATACCTTATTGCATTGTAATTTCAGGGTCATCGAGACCAGCACTTGAATAATAAAATGTATTTTCTCTTGCAAGATTGAGGTAGTGCATGTTATAAACTTAGACTACAATATCTAAATGTGCATGTCTAATTATTAGATGTGGAAGGAAAACTCCAGCTGATGAAACCAGACTATCAACCCCCATGTAAGAAACAATGGAAGATCAATCTATCTATGCACCACAGTAGGACACAGGCCTGCTGACAGTGAAAACAACGGAGACAACCCGTGAAGTACCTTCATCATCACCATTTTTTATTCAGGGTTTAATAGTAGCATGCAATGATGTTAGAGCCTGTGCAATTAGTCTTCCATTAGGAAGCTTTGTGTCANATCAGATCCAAGAGTAAAACATTGATGATTTACATGTACCAGATTTAGATTGTACATTACTGGAATAAATTCACAGTAGGAGATGAGCTTAACCCAAAATATCTAACATAAGGGAAGTTTATGCAGACCAGCACAGCACTAGTGTAAGCAAAAACTACTGAAAGGGAAACAAAATTTTGGTAGCTTAAGCAGAGCATTAGAGATAACCAAACGGGAGTAGGAGGAATCAACCAAGAGGTGGAAACCACTATACAAACAGGTGGTGTTACCAATCCTTTTTCCAGGCAAAAGATAGTGTTTCACGTCTGAACAGGGTCCCCTCTCTTTTTCCTATTTACAGTAGGTGACCCAACTATTAGGTGATCCCTTCAATAAGGATAGTCCACTGGCTAATCAGGCAATTCTACTTCTAATGTCTGCATTACCCAGAGGTAAGAAAGTTGTTGGACTATAAATCGGACAATTCAGGGAGAAATTGGAAACTGCAGTGAACCAATCAGTCCCCCCACTAAAGTAAGGGTACACAGGGAATACAGAGGACCCAGAAATGAAAACAGCAGACACAGACCTTCAAACTGCCTTTACCCAAGACTGTCATATGGGTTGTTGTGTTTTAATTAATAAAATAACAATAAAAAAATTAAACTCTATTACTGTATTAAAACTCACATTACCTGTGATCCACTTTCATCAAAAATAATGTGCACTGCTGTTTTTGCTACTGAAATACTTTTTTTCTTTATGAAGTCCTGTAAATGAAAAAAAAAAAATAATGAAAATTTATGATAAAATCATTTATCAAGATAAGAATATTTCTCTTGTATCCATCCGAAATACCCTGCTAACCATGGGATGGATGAGCTGGGCACTTCACAGTTTAAACCATTAAGCTGGGCACACATTAGAATGATTATTACATGTTGCAGATGATTAGATGATCTGAAAGATCTCTGCTAATGAACTCCAGCTTGAGCTGAAAACTCCCCATAAAAACCCTGCATTGGTTCTGGGGAAAAAGCTGGTTCATTTGATGGATTTTGTCTTGGGACCCATTTCCACCAAAAAAGAAACTTGGGTCTATGTGCATTCATGTTCATAAACCCAGGTATTTTTTGCCGGTGGAAAAGGGGTATTAGAATGACCCATCTCTCCCAGTCATTTCTGGTGAGTGCTTTAAAGCTCAGGTCTCCTCATTGACATATTATTATTATTATTATTATTATTAATACTAATAATAATAATCTAAAGTATTTGATGCCCCTACCTATGACAGCAAAGATCATTTCTTAATTCAGGTAGCTTTCTCAGTGTTAAGAAGCTGGTTTTACCTGTCCATCAGCCTTTTAGTTTTGCAAACCAGGGGAGCTCACTGCTTCTTTCAAAAGATATTTCTCTATTTACCCATAATCTCAAGATTGTGTATAAATAAGGGAAATTTTCCAGAGTTCACCCAAGCCAGGAAATGATGGGTCTCACCTTCTCAGAGACTAGTTTGACAACACCTGAAGAACCACAGGTTGCCTACCCTTTGCTATAAGGTCTGTAGAACCTTGTCTATTTAATTCACATGGGTTTATTGCCCAGCTACAAGTAAGTTGATGTCTGAATGTTCTGAACATATTTCTCAATGGGACTCCATCTCCTCAAGCATGAAAAGTTCATGTTCTGTGGGTACATCAAGGCCATACATTGCCACTAAGTGAAAATTTCAGATCCTATCAATTGAGGATGCTTCTATTGCAACCTTTTTTCCAACTCATTATTGAGTTGGAATTCCTTGAACTTCAGATGGAATCCCTTTGATCAATAATTGATAGGATACAGCCTTAAAATAATTGTTTATTTATTCATCCATACACATACAGAACTTGTCTCTCAATGTTCCCTTCTGGGATGGCTTTATACTCATGTGTACTTTGCTATTTCAGATGACCCAAGATCTACTGTTTGTGCCTGCATAATGGTCAGTCAAATCAGGGTGAATAAAAGCTGTGCCTCATTTAGATTAATTGTTACCAGGTTGATGTCCCTTTTGCTAGAGTCTCCTCCGTCTTGTTAAGGTCTTCCCTGGATTTCCTATGTGCTCACATGGGATGGGATTATATATTTCAGAAAATATGTACATTAAGTGCAATGCTCAAATTCTCGTATTGGATTATCTGTTNATCCTTTGGATGTAAATTTTTGTAGTTAGCAGTCTCCACCAGATGAATGTAAGAGGAAATGGAATTTATTGTAAATCACCGCTAAATTCTCTGAAGACATCTGGGGAACACTGGTCTCCCACCCTCACACTCGGGGTAGTGTGAAGGGATTTGTCTCATTCTTTTTTTTATCTTTTATCTCATCTCCTTTATCCATCTTTCATTCCTTGGCCTTTTTTATGGGTGTTGGAGAGGGAAGGAGCCACTTTTGCAGCTCCACAGTGCCTCAACCAACCCATGGTTAGCAGTGTCTTCAGAGACAAGAATTTAGCAGCGAGTATCAATTATTGTCACTTTTAAACAAATTAAGAAAAAAATGACAAAAAGCAGAATACCTTAAACTTTTTTGTGCCAAATACTTTTTTAGCTACAGAAGAAATGTCCAATGTAGAATCAAAATATATATGTATTTGGCTCCCGCTTTTCTGGCCAACAGCAACTGGTGTATTTAAACTGACGGATAGCAGGGTCTGATTACATTTTTCTGTACAAGACACAAATAATCAGTACATTAAAAACATTGGAAACTTTTAATGGGTTAAAGCCATAGTGGATCAAAGCTAGGAAAACCACATTACCTTAGAGTGCTGAAGAAAAAAACCCCAAAACAACCATGTCAATTAAAAATTATTTTGTGCACAATGTGTTCTGTCCTCAATAAACAGATTTGTATAAGGATATTTAAATAAACATTTTGGATTGCACCAACCTATTATTAGGAGTCACTGCATTCTGGCCATATGTCCTGGCTGCAAAATACCTGCCTCATAGCAAATACTTATTATTGATTCCAAATGTAGCCTTGGGAGCTGGGACGGTTCCTATCAGCATAGGGTGACTGACCCAACAGTGCTTGTTGATTGGCCAGCCTCACTGTAAATAGACCCAGAAGAGCACATTGCATTTGCCAGTTATAGAGTCAACTGCCTGCTCACTTACCTGGGTTCACAGTGTATAGTACCTGCCCCTTGTTACTCTGTATCATGTCTTCTGGTGTAGTTCCTGTCTCTTGCCTTCTGGTATTATAAACTTATCATTCCTTGTCTCCTACTCCTGGTGTTCAGTTCCAGTCTCCTTCCTTTGGTACCAGTTTCCCTCTAGTTAGGCAGAAGCTGCAAGTCTCAGCCATTGCACTCTCCCCTCGGCTGACAGAACGCTGCCATTAAGAGAGAACCTGTCCTGCGATCGCAGGAAGGACTGGATGGAACCAAAACTTCCAACCCCAAAGCACCCAACTCCTACAGTCACTAGAACGAAACTGATGTAGGCAGTTGGAGAGGGAAGGGGTGTCTCTCAAGAGGGCTTTTTATTAACCCTCTAGTGCCCAGCTCCACAGCTAAAGCACCAAGCCATTGTTGCAGTGTCTCCCAGATGGCCTGTACAGGAAATGGAGCAGTCCATTGGTCTGCAACCACTCCATATAAAAACATAATTGGAGACAGGATTGCTTACTATGAGTGCAGAAAGCCAGGTCACATGAGGCAGGACTGCTACTAAGGACCCCACATACCCTTTTAAATTATGATACACCTGGATTCCAGACCCCCAATCATGTGGGAGTCTTACTAAATGATTGGGAACTCCTAGCTATTACCGACTTGTTAAACCTTATCTCAGAGGTTATCCTGTCCAAGCAATTGGAAAAACTGCAAAGGGTAGTTGAAGTGCTCTGCATTCATTGGTCCACAGAAAACCACAGAAAACCAGTGGTAGACTAAATATTGTCNTTTATATGGAAAATTGGGAAGCACTTGCTTAAGGAAAATGAGGTTTTAAAAAGTCTAAGAGGGTATGGGTTTTTGGCTAATCCAGTCAAGTGTGCCATTGGAGTTTCAGAGGCCAATTATCTGGCATTCATAATTGGCAATGGACAAGTGAAGCCCCAGTTGCAGAAAGAGAAGACAATTCAAACCTAGACCCTCAACCAAAAAGCAGATGAGGGCTTTTCTTGGTTTGGCATCCAGAAAAGATTGTTTGGGCCACAACATTATTTTAACTACCCTTGTTACATTAATTTGCAAACATCCGAAGGTACTGGTATTGTATACTATTCTGAAACNACACAAAAAGGCGCACCATCCCCCGGAAGGCCGACAATCTCAGTCAGAGGTTCACTTTTTCATCTAATCTCTAGCTTCCTGGACTGCCATGTATCCAGCTGCTACCTATGTACCTTCGGAATACAACAGATTTATTGACCAGATTTCACATGTTACCACCTCTACCACAATTGTTGTTGCTCTGTACAATCGATGTGTGCAGTTTATATACCTCTATCCCACAACTTCAGGGGATGGAGGCTACGAAGCAATTAATTTCTACCAGTGCTTTTTATGCAGGTCCACCCATACAGGTATTTAGGGATGTTTTACAATGTACTCTCACAAAAAATTATTTATTATTTAATGGCAAGTTTTTCTTAAAAACGTCCGGATGTGCTATGGGGTCGCACGTAGCACCCAGTAATGCTAATGCATATATGTTCTCAGTACAGAATGAATTATATTTGTCTAACCCCAGTCATAATGAAAATATTTTCTTTTACAGAAGATACACAGATGATCTCATCATGCTATGGACTCAGGACGAGTCCGAGTCTATGATGCCACAAGTAAACAGTAAGAATGAATTTANCAAATTCACTTACATGTCCAGTGAGGTGTCAATAAATTATTTGGACGTTACTATCAGTGTGAATAGACAGACACTGATTACCTCTATTTTTCACAAGCCGACCGACCGAAACAGTGCAGATAGTGATCATCCCCTGGCGTCCATTAAGGGTCTCCCATACTCTCAATTTTTGAGAGTATGCCGAATAAGTAACCCTGAAACATTAGCATCACAACTTAACATGGTGAAGGATCACTTCTTGGAAAAGGAGTATGACAACACAATTCTGGACCAAGCTATGAAAAAGGCGCTAGCACAGCCTAGAGAGGCTTTGTTGCAATCTAAAAATACTGTTAAAACTAAGAAACAGGATGTGATTCTGTGGGTTAACCACTACAATGGTGCAAGTTCTATGATTAATAGGGCAGTAAAAGCCCTATGGCCTATAATAACCACCGATACAGAATTACCATCTCTAAAAAAGAAAAGAATAATGCCAAGTTACGTCAGAGATCAGAACATTCGGGACAGTAGTTAAAACAGACATTACTCTGTTAACACAATCATCAGGAAATCAGTCTAATAAAAATCATGGGTGTTAAAAATGTTTAGAGTGTATGACCTGTCACTTTATGATTCAGGGAGATACATTTTCCCATCCGCAATCGGGGATACACTATCGTATCCGGTATGTACTAACATGTTCCTCTTCTTTTGTTATTTACATGTTAACATGCCCATGTGGCAAAGTCTACAATGGCAAAACGACCAGGCCATTTCAAGAAAGGATGACAACGCATCAGTCAGCAATACGGCTTGTCTTAAAGAAAGGATCAGCAGAACAACCTGTAGCCGAGCATTGTTTACAGCAAGGACATGCTTTAGCCTGTCTGAGGTATTGTATGATTGATCATGTGCCATTGTCAATAAGGAAAGGGGACCGCGATAAACAACTGTTGCAACTGGAGGCACAGTGGATACACCGGATGGACTCAGTAGCCCTTTGGGTTTAAATGTCTACCATTACATTTTTTTTTTTGTAAATCAATCTGCGAAAACAGGGCATTAAGGTTCAGTTTAATGCATGATGTAGATGATTATATAATGGACTTTTCACTGTATGGAGATGGCGAAAAAATTATAGAGATTGTTTGCAAGATACAGTTTATTGATATAAAGGAAATATGATGTGCCCTTATGTATATATATATATATATATATATATATATATATATACACACGATACCTTGTATTAATACAATACAAGGCATCTTGAAGTGCACAATTCATTAACAGTTCTTTAAGTATTCATAGAACATCCTGCTACCGTGTTTCCTGATAATAGGACCTATCCTGAAAATAAGCCCTACCCTATTTTACAGTACACTGTCTAAAATAAGTCCTCCCCCAAAATTAAGCCCTATCTAAATCACTGTTCCTCTATCCCTAAGCTACGTTAAATAAGCCCTATCTAATGTAAACACTATGGTACCTACGTCCCTACGCTACAGATGCTGCCCCCTCTCTCCCCATGTAATGGATGCTGCTGTGGCACGCTGGCCTCCTGTGTGAGTACAGGCTCCCTCCTCCCCTACTGTAAACCAACTCCAGAGCTCAGCCTGATTACACATCCCTGGTAGAAGTCTCAGCTGCCTGGCTGTGCTGCAGAGGGGCTGTTGGAAATCCTCTGCTTGCCTGCACAAGACAGGAGCCGGGCTGCCCTGCACTTAACCCTTTCTGTGCAGGCAAGCAGAGGACTTCCAGCAGCCCTCTGCAGCACAATCTCCGGGCAGCTGAGGCTTATACCAGGGAGAGCAGGCAAAGCTCCGGTGAGTAATATGTGAGTGGTAACAGTGCTGTGTGTGGCCCCTCCTCCCCCTGTCTCTGGCTGCTGGGAACAAGCTTCCCCCAACATCATGCTGCTAATGATAGGCTGTGCCATCGCTCACTGTGTGTGTATACATATATATTATACACTGTTGCTATCTTTCCCTAAAAATTAGTCATAATAAGTTACTCATATACCACAATGGACTTTTTATAATTTATAGGGATTTCTTTGTTTTTTAATTTTATATTTTATTTGGAGTTCTATCGGGGATCAGAGTGAAGAGCAATTAAAAAAATGACCTGCTTTCTGAAATTCTTTGAAACTTTATGAGGAAAAAATAAATATTATTATTTTTTGAACTCTTGAAATTTGTTCGTCTTTGCTCTTCTGTAATTATTCTGAAAAGGGCAGCCTCAGCATAACCGCATTTTCTTTTATCACAGGCTAGGGCCTAAATTTACTATGCAGGGAATTTTTTCAGTAGATTGAAAAATGAGNATGCTGCCCATAGCGACCAATCAGATTCATATGCTTAGTTTCATTTTACATACTGGATAATGTGAGCTTGAATNTTATTGGTTGATATGGGCAACATACTCACTTTTCAATCTCCCTGCACTCTCTATGGAACTGAAACATGTTGGACTTTAATGTTTTGAGGTACTTTAGGTTTAATGTTTGAACGAAAAGTAAAACCCTTCCCTCTCCCCAGAAAAACAAACAAACAAGGTTTTTTTAAAAAAAAAAATACAATAAATAGCTACTCTGACGTTTTATTCTAATGTATATTGTAGTTTCTTAATATAAACACTGCATTACCCTCTATGTTGTACATATTCACTTCGCTTTCTGCCATGAACACTGTTTCCCACTGGAGCTCCTGTAAAAATCACATGACAAAAAATAAATGATTACATTGAATGAAGAGATAGAATATGTGCATGTAAGGAATTAAGCATGTTACCTCGCTGGCAATGTCTGTGGAAACATAAAAGGAAATGCTTTGGGTCCCAACATTGAAATCAATCCAGAACTCTTCGAGTTTTTCATCAGTAGGTATATGGAGCTAAAACATGTAATTATTACATTAGATGCAAGAATATTTGTGCTTACAACTATAACTATAGTCATATGCATTACCTTGTGATTATCCAAGTGTGCTGAGATACAAGGATATGTAAAAACTCTGTAAATAGAGGAATATTAACATATTTTGAATGCATTCTTTAAACTGAAATTCCAATAAAAATTGTGAACAATGAACAAAAACAACTGATAACAGTTAGAAATAACTTTCAAAATAAGTCTAGACAGAATTGAGAAAGGATGTTCAAATCTGAGGACGTTATCAGACTCTGAGGTGTATATTTACTAAGCGGTGAGATTGCAGTGAGATTGGAAAGTGGAGATGTTGCACATAACAACCAATAAGATTCAAGCTTTCAGTTTCATTTTACACACTGGAGAATGTGAACTCAATCTGATTGGTTGCTATCGGCAACATCCCCACTTTTCAATCTCACTGCAATCTTGCTGCTTAGTAAATATACCCCTGAGGGTATTTATATCTGTTCTTCTTCGAGCAGTGTACCAGTCATTTTAGCTTTTTGCCTTTGTTGTAGCTGGTCACCGGACAGCCTCGGACATCACCACCCATACAGCAGAACATCAGCACTTAGTAAGTCCAATAGAAGTGTCTATACATAATACCAACATGTAAAATTAACTTTTAACTAAGAACTAGGGCACAGATTATCACTACGCTGCTAGAACTGACTAGCAGTGTAAAAACACTGCCTATTGAAGCCAGCTCCAGATATCGCCGCTCAGTCACACCATAAAGACTTACAGAACAGTGAGTACCNTTAATACATGGATAAACACTTTCGCAAAGACTGCTTTTATTAACTTTGTTGCAAGAGGAACATTGAAAAATGTCTAAATATTATTGCATGGTCTATTATACTCACGTACATATGTACCTATATTTCACATTACCGATATATACATTACCGATATATACTTTCTGAATTTATTTCTGACACTACTACTCAGACAGTAGTGCTCACAGATGTATTAAACTTTTTCTTTTCTCACACTTAGAGACCTGTAGTATCTCCATTAGATACATTAGCGCTGCTACTGTTTTTTGTTTTGCGCTGGAACATTCATTCTACCCATTGTACACAAGTTGCCCCATATACCTACATACAGATTATAATTAATGGTGATGAACTTTTCAACACTGACGTTATTACAGTGATACTAAACTAATATTATGTATATAGATTATACATATTGCAGCAGTATTATTTGAGAGTTTTTAAACTGGAAAATCCCATTCGCACAGGACTATGTAACCAGTTTGTTTTCATTGTATGCGATAAAAACAATGTTCATATATTTTGTGGCATTACATATTGTAAAATGTGGTTACCTTCGTTTATCACCCAGTATGCCATTAACCAGGTTAAGGAATTTTCTGCAGTCCTGAAGTGAAAAAAAAACAGAGAAGAAAAATAAACAACAATTTTATTAAGAGAATATTTTGGACTGTGTAACCGGGTGCAGAGACCGAGGGTCTGGTCTTCGCCCTAATGGTGCGGCTGAATTTTCATTATATTTTATCAAAGTAACTTTCACCAATCTTCATATAGCTATGTGGCTTATTTGGGAAAATGAATGCTTTCATTTACTAGTCACATAATTCTACATGCACCTTTTCGTATTGTTCATTTATACATTAATTACAATATAAAATACATTTATATTATGATCTGCTATGTATCTTTGCTAGAATTTACTTATGTAGTTTCCTATTATTTGAATATATTATCAATAAAGTGAGTATTTTCCCTTTTAAATATAAGTTGATCACTTAGTCCATACCTTTATGTAGCACCTATTCTTTACTCTCTAATAATTACTGTGGAGTTACCACAAGGACTAAGGTATTTGGCCTCCCCCAGTTGTCTCTGAGAGACACAGATTTAACAGTGAGTGCATAAATCTCATTTTGTCTTACAGGTCATTTGTGGGACACTGTGATCTTGGGCGACATACCAAAGATCTTACTAAGACAGGATACGCTCAGTAGAGTACGAGCCCTTCTCCCAAAGAAGAATCCTCAGCGGTAAATATGATCACTGCCTGGGCGTTCGACCAGTTGGCTGACCAACACAGTTGATGCACGGAAGCCCCCCTGCACACTGCCCAGGACATGCTGACTGATCAAGTGGAACGAGACGATCAAAGCCTGCAGAATGGTAAACTGAAACCACCTAGCCAACCTTTGCTTGGTAGCAGGCCATCCCTTCCAATGAGTGTCATTTAGGACTAGCAAGGAATCATCTCCAAAGAAATTCAAAGAGTCTATAAGGCTGGGAGGACAATCAATTGGTTAATATGAAATTCGGATATGACCCTGAGTTAAAAGGAGGGAATGGTGTGCAACACCGCCCTATCATGGTGAATGATCAAGAACAGTGACAGGACAAAGCACTAAGCTTGGACACCCTCCTCACAGACGCAATAGCCAATAAGAAGCAAATTTCCATGTAAGAAATTTTAGATCCACAATGTCCAGGGTTCAAATGAGGAGGAACCTGCAGAGCTGAGAGAACCCTATATCCCTAAATCCCACGGGACCACTGGGGAAACAAAACNAGGCTGGAGATATAGAACCGCCTGTAAGGAGGTCTGGACCTCCGGCAACTGAGCCAGTCACATCTGGAAGTAAACAGACCTAACTGGCACCATGAGGAATCCTAATCGAAGCCCTGAAGATAAACTGGCATGGATAGTGATGAGGATCCAATTCTGTATTGCAAGAGGACGGCCCACTAATAGATGGTCCTTGGAAAGCCACCATTGCCGAAACTGTCTGGTCTTGAGAGAAAAGCATACCAAAGATTTTGAGCCTCACAAAGTTGCTGTTACATTGGAATGCCCAGGAGAAGAACCTTTCGAATGGAATGGTTTGAATGTGGTCATCATCTTCTCTAACAAATGTATACATAGATGTACCGAGGAAAGCTTTTTGGGAAGAACGCCTCTGATGATGTTGTTAGAGCATTTATGTTGTCTAGAAAAAGACTTTTGTAGTAAGATTTTGAACTCAGGAATGTGACTGTGACTACTTTTTGTTGATCAGCCAACTGTGAGCCTCCAGGGTATACAACGGGAGTAGTAAAAGTAGGAAAAGGTGATTAAAAATCTCTGACGACTGAGTCTTTATGAGCAAGTCTTCCAGATAGGGAATGGTGTTGATTCCCTTTAGCTTCAGACCAGTGACCATGACTCCCCTCACCTTGGTAAAGATACAGGGAGCCGTGGCCAGGCCGAATGGAAGTAAAGACTGAAAGGGAGCTGCGATAGGGATATGTCGTGAAGTCCTGAATATCTACTGACGCCAGATACTCTCCTACTTCCATACTGGCAATGATGGATCAAAGAGACTCCATCTGAAATCTCTGCACCCAAAGCCTGGAATTCAGGTCCCTGAAATTCAGAATAGGACGGAAAGAGCCCTCCACTTTCCTACTGAAAAGAGGTTGGAGTAGAAGCCCTGTGTCCTCTGAGCCAACTGAACTTGGACAATGAAATCCTTAATAAGACGCAAGTAAAAGGCCTGCCAACGCCACTCGTTAGGACCGAAGAGAGCCAAAAGGTACTGCCAGTCCACCCCCAACCTCGGCTGACACATTGACATATAGGGAGAGAACCTGTGCTGTTATCGTAGCACAGGTGCGCTCCTTTTGCGGCCGGCAAAAAAAAATGAAAATTGAAAAAAACCCAACTCCAACAGGCACTAGAAGAGAACTGAGGCAGGGGGAGGGTTGTTGAGGTGAGGAGCAAGTCCCAGAAGGTTTTTAGTTATCCCTCTATTGCCCAGCTCCACAGCCCCTGCACCAACACAGGATAGCAGTATCCCCCAGATGACCTGTAAGAGAAAAAGCTGATTACAAGTTGGCAGGGGAGTAATGTAATAGACTAACTACTAAACACACTGAACAGACAAACAAAAGATGAGGTCTGCAGGATTGGAAAAGTTGCCCATAGCAATCAATCAGATTCACATTTTCCAGTATATAGAGTGAGAGCTTGAATATGATCGGTTGCTAGAAGTTTAGTAAATTTAGGCTAAAGAGTTTTAGCAAGACAGAAAAACCAGGAGTCTGCTGCTAGGCAAACAATAGAACCAGCACCCAGGGAAGGGGGAAGTGGTGACATCAGCCTAGGTAAAAAGGGAGAACNAGTGACAGACAGAACAAGGATTGGATGGAGTCATGACAGATTAAAATAGCAAATCAGATTAAAAAATGCACATCAACAGTTAAACATACAGTTTCAAAATCAGAGTCTTTGACTTCCTTGAAAGAATTAGTAATGAATTCCATTGGAAACCATTGGCTAGCCAGCTCTTCTCGTTGTGCCTCCGAATTCATTCTGCACAAAGCTTCTGTAATTGCCACTTGTAAATCATAATCTGTAAAATAGAACAATATATTACACACCAAAAACCTGCTGAGACATATAATCTGATCTTTTGGAATTCTGGATTGAAATTGTCCCACAGGACGACGCTTCAAGAGCCTCCTGTCAGTCTCTGTAGGCCCTCCCTCCTCAGCACTGATCATCAGTCCAGTGAGTGGTGGTGATAAATCAGATTTACCCATATCGGTAATATCGGCCACCTCCTGCTGGCTGTGATGATCAGTATAGTAAGTGCCCAACTTTACAGTCTGTAAGCTAGTGTGATGTATTACATTAGATTAGTGTTGGTTTCTGCATTCTCTGTGTGCTTCATACAAAATTAAGACTATACTTACAATGATATATTGAAATTTGTAGTCAAATAGGCAAGTACATTTTTAAATACACACATGCAAGACTTATATGCCTCAAATCTAATAATCTAAGTATACACATGACAAGTAACTCACCTCCTGCATCTAAAATTCTTTTACCCATAGAAGACCTTAAAAAAAACAAAAAACAGCCAAATTTTGGAGAATAATAGATACAATAACACAATAATATATTTTATTACTGATAGAAACCACACATTGGGCAGGATCCAGACTGTGGCAAACAACACGTTTTCTGAAGTCTGGGATCGCGAGTGTCTTAAATAAATGGCATGCACATTTGCAGTTGGTGTAAGTAAATTTGTGTAAGCTACACTTAAAAGTTTACAGTAAGGGCCATACGTACACTTTTCTCTGCAAGCTTTTATGAAAAAGCTTTCCTGAATGTTAAGGTAGGTCCCTGTCTGCGGATTATGGGGGAGTAGTCTTCATCACATAAGGAGGGCAATATCAATTTGCATTTACACAAGCTTGCAGGAGTTAGGATTCAGCCCATGTTCTTATTTAATGCCCCACTGGATTGTCTAAGTTCATTTGCACTCACTNTAAGACATGTTACCATGCTCTGTGATGATTGTCATTGTATTTCTTGTGTGAGTGTGGTTCTAATAAAAACGTTTTACAAACAATACCTTTTTAAAATCAGTTGCATTGTAGGGCATAATAAGGTAAATAAAACAGTAAACGCCATACATTTATGTATGCATGTATTTGACTAGAGAGAAATCTATTGACCCCTTAATGACGCAGCCTCTTTGGTCCCTAATGACCAAGCCCTATTTTTCAAATATGACATGTGTCACTTTATGTGGTAATAACTTTTTAATGCTTTTACTTATCCAACTGATTCTGAGACTGTTTTTTCATGACACATTGTACTTTAAGTTAGTGGTAAATTTTGGTTGATACAGTCTGTATTTTTCCGTGAAAAATGCGCAAATGTCATGAAAAATGCGTAACACATATAGACATACTACACAAAATAGTTAATAAATAATAATTTCAATATGTCT
>JABWIB010001059.1:2007-18969 GCA_016617825.1 Platyplectrum ornatum
GAATCTGATTGGTTGCTATGGGCAACTTCACCACCTTTCAAATTCACCAGCAAACTCTCCGCTTAGTGAATTTAGGCCTAGGTACGGAAAACATATGCAAGATAGCCTATGTGCACTCTATCTAATACCTTTATGGTTCTAGATCAGTATGAGGTCTTACATTGCATCAACGGCTATAAAGAGGGTGTGCACATACTAATGGTACAGAGGGAGAGATGTTAATAGTACAGTAAAGGCTTATGTACTAGGTTTCCACACTGCCCTGCATTTTACCAAGGGTGACTATTATCACTATTTAAAGTGCCTTTCTATATGCTTTCCAGGATGATTATGTGTATGTTTTCATATTTTATCTGGCTGGTTGGTATGGTGTCACTATTAATTTATTGAAAACCTCCTTGTGACCTTTATAATGGGCAGTATCATTAAAACTCAGTGTCCTTTGACTAACAGTAAAACAATTGCTTCTGGAAATATGGTTACAATCCTAAAGAAGGGCTGGCACTGTATTTTAAATAATATTTATGTGGAAGATCCCTTAATTACTGGAGCCTGATAGTGGGGGATTATAATGAAAATAGCATGAGGGAGAAACACTATATAAGAATAGCAAAGAACTGACTCACTCCTACAAGTGACACATTCCACAATCACACACAATATCCATGCTTTACTAAGTATAGTAAGAAGATTTACACTGTTTATCTTATGAAATGGAACCTGAGAGAATCAAAAAACAGGCAACATGATTTCTGCTTATTGTATAATTTGGACCTAATCCCAGATTTTATACCGTTCATTTTGCACTGCCTGTAGTGCAACAGAATAATGTATTGCTAGGCTGGACAGTACATTACATGCATTCTTTGTGGTGAGTTACCTTTCATTTACATTTTAAGGCAACACTTTATATGGTTTCCTTTGCCGTGACTATTAGATTTCTTAAGTAGGATCATCCATCTGTTTTATTTATCAAGTGTTATATTTAATAGTTTTCTAGGATACTAATGAATGATGAGGTCATGTGAGGTTTTCAAATAACCACCATGGCTGGTCAACACTGACCATTGTATCATTATAGTCATTACAATTATGCAAATCCATGAATGAATCAATTCTCATCTACTGTCCCAACTGTTGATAGATGAGATGATAGTTTTCTAGCACAAGTCTAATAACAGTGTAACAGTAACGCTGGTCAGTATCTGTGTGCAAAATGCAACAATAAAGTATTCTCCCTGCATACAAATGGTAACATTCATTTTACCTCCCCTTCAATTCAACATGGTTTTACCCATGAGAGTGTAAGTCATGAGAGTCTAAATCTGAATCTGGCCCTAGTCCATATAAAAGGTAAAAGGCAGAATAACTTTTGTGGGAGAATGAATAATATATACTGGTAAAATTCTAAACTTGTGGGTAAGTCACTGCGTTGAGGGTTATATTTGGTTAAAGTTTTTGCACCCACCTCTGTAGATTTAAACACATATAGATTGTGGTAAAAAAATTCCCATGGAGTTGTTCACTAGAGACCCTGATGGTGGGGGTAGATTTGGCTGCAGATCAAAGCCTCAGCCGGTATAGTTGGTACAAGCCATTGGCTAAAGATAGGCACACAAGGTGAGTATCCAAAACTAAAAAGAATAGCAAAACAGAAAGAATTATTAAGAAGTATAAAACCGAAAAGGGCATAGAAGCATGGAAAAACTGCAGGAGAGATCAGCAGAAGAACATGAACAAACAAGGTGAAAAACTGAGAAAAAAGGCAATAATTCCAAGTATGGAAACATACAGCAACAGAGCTAGCGACATGTGACACAAAAACTAATATGTACACAATGCTGCTTTTTGTTTGTTTTGAAAATTTTAATGTGTCACAGCTATTTCCAGCTTGTATGATTGGCCCTGTCTTCTTTTTCAGATACATGAGTGTCTTTTGTGCTCAGAACAGCTGGGACTGCTCACAAAGACTCAAGTTGAAAGTACAAGTCAGGGGGGCTCTTTCTTGATATAATGATAATATATTAAATCCCACTGAGTTACATTCCTGGCTGTCCTCTCTTATTTCTTCTGCAAAGCACTGTGGTCATTTTTGCCTATATATAAGAATAGAAAGGAAAAGGACAAAGCAAAGAGAATTACACTGCCAAGATTGCCATAAAGGTAAGTAAAGGCTATGACTACACGTATCACACTTTCTGGCAATCCTTACTAGTATTTGTATGGATTTGCTATGTTTAGTGAAAAAACTGTTTCTTAATCACTAAATAACCCTGTATTATCATGCAAGAGGAAACAATTCTAAACACTTGGGTATATCAATATGAAATTTTAGAGTTAAAAATACTGTGCAGTAAGTTCTGACTTACTGATGATAATATATTCATCAACAATAAACGCTGACACCCTGATATAAAAATATTATGTTGACAAGGATACCCAGTTGATTGCTATATGATGGACATCAGTGGTGATTAGAAATAATAGTGTGGAAATATAGAAAATAATAGAAATTAATAGAGATGTATAGGTTTTTAGTTAACGGTACACACCCTTACTTTAAGCAGTAGTTGAGATGGTACTTAAGTTGAAATACTTTAAAATGAAATGACCTTGATCATGATTTTGCCTAATATCCTGTGGCTCCTTCTCTCTGCTCTCTGTCCTCTGTCTGTCTCTCTGCTCTGTCCTCGTCTGTCCTCTGCTCTTTCCTGTCTGATGTCTCCATTTGGTTTATTCTAGCTTACAGCACTTAAAGCTGTGTCCTGCTACTCAATCTCCTCCTGCCAACCTCGCTGTAGCTGTATTATGTGATCACTTACTGTTGTTTGCAGATAGGGTTGGAGATTATGGTCAGTTCTAGATTTACAGTTATTGTAATCTCAAAACAAAATATGTGTTGACAATAATCCAGGTCAAAAAGGAAATTTAGAAGTAGTGGTATGGGCATTTAGAAGAGGAGGTATCCCGCTCTGCTTATACCACCTTCCGAGAGGTGGGTTTTCTGAACCCCAACCCATATTCTGATTCTTATCTTAAACATTCTCTTCCGTTACCTTAACCCTCCATTCACCACAGCTTAACCACAACCCTCCCCTTCCCCACAGCCTAACTCTAACCCTCCCCTTCCCTATAGCCTAACCCCAACATTCCCCTCACTGCAACTTAGCATAACCCTCTCCTTCGCACAGCCTAACCCTAACCTTTCCCCTCCCCACAGCCTAGCATTTCTACTCTCCATCCCCCCCCGCGTAACCCTAACATTCCCCTTCTATACTAATACCTTCCCAGCTGCCTAACCCTTGAATTCCTCTTCTATGTTTCATCCTTCCCTTTCTATGCTAAATACCCTACCCACTGCCCATCTCTTACCTTACCCTTCCTTGATGTCTCTGTCAGAGCAGTTGGCATTATGGATGGACATACTATGCCTTGTGGCATATTACTCAATTCTTAAAATAGATTTTTATTTTGACAGTATTTCAACATAGATAAATCACACATATAGCTGTCGGCCGTATTTATTAAAAATAATAAATAAATAAGAATTTTGCAGCAGTGAATGCACCTCATTATGAATTGCGATTCAGTTAGAAATAACTGAATAAAGAAAAGAATAAGGAGCACAAATATTCTACTAATTCACTAACATTTCCAACCTGAATTCATTAGTTATGGATAGATTAAAATGCAGAAACAACTAAATGTTATTTGAAAGTTAGGATTCAGAAGCATGTCTGCTGCACCAGAAATAGAACTGATAATCATTTAGTACAACAACATTTTCTTATTTGTCCTAATGCTCACAATAATTTCTGTTTCCGACATAAAATATGATAATTATAAGACAGACTTGCAAAATAAATCTGCACAGTGAGAAATGAACTGGATTTCTAAATTGCAAATTTGTTTTTTTTTTTATGAATGTTTATTACACATGCTACGGACATTTTCACTGTGTACAGCAATCTATTTTAGTATATCTACATTCCTATTTATCTCTCTATACTTTATATGTTTATAAGTTTATTATACTATAGCTATTAGCACTGAATCAACTTTTTATGAATTACATTATTAAATCCATTTTCTGTATCACATACAATGCAAATCCCCCCCCCCCACACACACACACAAAATATATACCATCATTCAATATAAGCATCTCTTTGCCCATAAGGAAAAAAACGTTTACTTACAAGCAACAAAAAATAAATAAAAAATAGATTCCCTTTTTAATCAGAAAGCCTCCACCAATATTACAATATTACCAATATTACAATATTTATAGTGACTACGGCCGGTACTCCGTAACAACCTTGTGGTTGAAACGCAGTGTTGAGTACAGTCTAGGTAAGTCTCGTTCAATCATAGGTAATCATCTACATTGGTAGGTTCAGCATTCTTAAGTAAAAAATTTTAGGGACATAACCAAACAGTTATGGCATCTTTGTTGCCATGCTTCGATTTTTATTCACCATTGCAATTAATGAGTATACATGGATTTTTTTCCATACTGCTTTTCCTTTTACCTTTGCTGGGGCATTTGGAATTAGTGAACTAGTGTCTTACTCTAAATTTTCTTTCACATCTGGTCTTCTTGCTTCCAGCATTCTGTTTTTTCCGGAATCATTTCACTGCTGCATTCACAGTTTAAGACTGATAATAAGAATGAGCAGACCTGCAGAGGTAAATGGGTGGTTCTTCCACACCATGGCCTAAATTCACTAACAGGGAGTGTGCAGGGGTGTTCTGTGGATGCTTTTTAACAGATTGGTAGAGGAACACCAATATTTTGTCTGAAATATATTTGACCCATAGTTTTTAGCTATTCCAATTGTTAATAGTTTAGTAATAATGCTCCCTGTATTCTACTTCCTCCCTCCATCCCCTCCATCCCCTCCCTTGTGTACTTGGATCTGTGTACTTGGATCTTGGATTAGCCAGGTGCTACTTTCCAAACTTTGGCCTAAATTTACTAAGCGGGGAGACTGCAGTGAGACTGAAAAGTGGGGATGTTACCAATAGCAACCAATCAACATCGAGCTCACATTCTCCAGTGTGTAAAATGAAACTGAGAGCTTGAATCTGATTGGTTCCCATGGGCAACATCCTCACTTTTCAATCTACCTGCAATCTCACCAATTTAGGCCTTTGTGTGGGGGTGTTAGGGGATTTTTTCTCACACCTCTGGAGGCACATTGTAGTTCCTGTAGTCTGCCTCTTGTAGGCGTAGTTTTTCTCCATGTTGGAGGTCCTAGTTACAGTAGATTATACTTGCTTTAATGTACTTTGAATTGTACTTCAATTGCACTCCCCATTTTTTTTACAAGCATGGTTTTAAATTACATGTATTATTTAACTATAGAATTTAACTCAATTTTCCTTTGTGGACTAGGGTCTAAATTTACTAAGCGGTGAGATTGCAGTGAGATTAAAAAGTGGGGATGTTGCCCATAGCAACCAATCAGATTCAGAACACACAACAGAATTGTTTATACGTTAGAAGTTAAAGGACGATGTATGTCAAAACAATCAGCCATGTCAGGTTTATTGTAAAAACACTATTTGCTGGAAAAAAAACCCTAGCACATTGCTATATGATAATTCACTGCCACTTTTAAAACTTTTCCGCTGAGGTGTATCTTCTTTCTTTCTATCTTTCTTTGTTTATCTGTATTTATTTCGTATTTACTTACATCATAAGGCATATTTTTCGTACATAATAAACATTCTTTATCCTTTCATAATATATTTTTTTGGTAAGCATAAGGTTTTTGTAACATTGTTACATCCAACATGGGTTTTTGCAAACTTACTTGTTCCAAGTTTCCCTTGTCAATATGAAGCAAAGGTTTATTTTATGTCATTGGGTAAATTTGAGATAAGACAAAGTGTTCAAATAAGTGGTGCATCTAGTGAAAACAAACAACTGCACTCAGTATGCCTATAGAGAAACATTAATGCTTTGTTACTTGGGTATCAATATTTACAGTAGACAGTAATGCACTATTTGTTTATATACCTTTGTCAAGTATTCATACAAATCTGGTAGATGTGTTCTTGTTTTTTGACCTGTAATTTATTAAGGTTATGTTGTCGTGGAAACAATTTCTACCTAGTAACAGCAAAATGTTGCCAATATTAAATAAATTCTGACTGTAGTGGGAAGTTTTAGTAAATACACCAATAAGAAAAGTCATTTTAAGAAATGAACGTGTTAAATAATGACAAGAACATAAAATATGCCATTCACACTGCTGACATCAGAGTGGATCCAATGTAAACAATGTGACATGTAGTCTTATGACCAATATAAATTCTATAAATACTTACTCATAAATAAGGTCAATATATAAGCTAGGTGGAAGGTTGTGTTATATAATAGCAATGCCACAATGGTTTAAAGTAGTCATATATCCTTCTTACATTCTCAGTTTAGAGGACAAAAATAATAATAAAATGAAAGAAAGAAATAGTCATGGGAAATCTAGTTCATTTTGGTGACTAGTTCATTATGATCTAGTTCACTCAAAACATTAGTACAGAAGATTAGTTCATCTAGTTCAGGGGTTTTCAAACTTTTTTGCTCTGGGACCCCATCTGACAAATATTTTTATTACGCGACCCCAGCAAGTTACCGTTGAGCAATACCCTTATATATTTATAGATTGTGCACTTTTTAAAAAAGATCTGGTCATCAGACTATCATTTTTAACAGCTGTACTTATATGTTTTGTACCAAACTATATGGGTTCATGAGGTTAATTTGGGGGTTAAAAAGGGCTGAAATGCCCTTTAACCCTTTGGACTCTGCATTTGTGTTATTTGTGCATCATGACAACTGGCAATCCTATGTGCCAAATTAATGTGAAGTTGGAACTGGTTCTGTGCAGCATCTAGATGGCCAAGGTGCCACCAATCACCTGCTTCACACATTTATCACAGTGGCACCCGCCGGTCCCATAGTGCTGGGCCTGCAGTGGACAATGGTCTCCATGAGGAAGTCGTGACCCTATGCAGAAGAGGGCGCGACCCACTCTGGGGTCCCGACCCACAGTTTGAGAACCGTGGATCTAGTTCATTGTTCATTATTTCACTCACACTAAGCCAGAGAGCTGATCAGTTATATGTATGAACTATTGACCTGAGTCAGAGAAACAATGTAACTGAGTCTGCTCTACAGTGGAGTGCACACAATGTCTGAACATAGCAGTGATAGAGTAGATAGATATACACACAGTGACATATGGATGTTCTATAGAAGTGGAAATGTACATAGCAACCAATCAGATTCTAGCTATTATCTTCTAGAAGGTGCTAGATAGGAAGTAGGTCTACTGGTTGCTATGGGCAACAACTCATATTTTTTTCAAACATCTCCACTTCTATAGAAGTAACTTGGTATATGTTCCCCACAGACATAATTTGTAAAAAAAAATCAAGAATAATAATAAAAAAAATATTGCTGCAGGTGAAAACAAAGAGATTTGGAAATGTACCTTGTGATAATGAATCCTAATAATGTGCTTCAGGATCATCTCATGGTAATGTGCTTCAGTATCAGCTCCATGCATATGCCTGAGCACAGCAGTGCCACACATGGTAGCTTACATGTACTGCACTGATCATTATGTCTGTATGAGTCACTGAGTCACAGAGCTGAGCAGTGACAGCAGAACTAGTTCAATCTGATCTAAATCTGAAGTAGTGAGTGAGTTGGTGAGTCAGTGAACTACTTGCAGGAGAATGACTCATGAGTCAGTAAAACAATGTAACTCATCTGCTCTGCAGAGTCGGGTCACTCCATGTCTGAGCACAGCAGGTCAGTGTACTGAGTCAGGAGTAGTGTATGAGAGCTGAGTAACAGTGCTGCTGCAGATTAGTGTCTGCGGGCGCCCTAGGCAGACCTAGCACCGCACCCCCTGCAGTTGAATGGCGTGCAGCGTGACATCGCAATGCGCAACTCTGGATCAACCCAACAGTGAGTTAACTGATGAAGCTGTTGGGATTTCTATAAGTCTGTGTCTAGGGGGCTGATCCAGAGTTGCGCATTGCGCCTGATTGCTGGCGCATTATTGGCGTCTATGTGCCTTTAAATATGCCCGACGGCCTCCCGCAGTGACGTCGTGACGTCACGACGTCCTGCCGATATGTGGGGGGCCCGGCCAATCATGAAGGCGGCCCTGCATATCACCCCTCTCTTCTCTGCTCCAAGCTGTACATATTTAGTTGCTCTAGTCTTTATGTATAGTTTTTGTGCCCTATAGAGAGGCATTACTACTCCCCTCTTTCTGCTACTAATTCCTCTCCCTATGCAACCAAGCATCTGACTCGCCTTTCTCATTGCTTTGTTACATTGCCCTGCTACCTTTATATTACATGAAATGGTGACCCCTAAATCCCTTTCCTCTTCAGTGTTTTGTAATGTACTGCCATTAATGGTGTATTGAGAATTAGGGTTATTGTGTCCTAAGTGCATGATTTTGCATTTTTTGGCATTAAACTGTAGTAATGTTTTTGACCATTCCTCTAGTATACCTATATCATCTACCATTGTTTTCACCCCTCCTGGTGTGGGGTGAAAACAATGGTGGGTGATATAGGTATACTAGATGTGCTTTATCACCTCTCTTACAGTATTGAAAACTTGCTTACTTTTACACTTGCTTCTTTTAAGGAGCCGCAAGCTAAAAAGACGCAAGTTTTCTCCCTTGTACGGTTTGCTTAAGGAGGAAAGAAGATTGAATCAGCCCCTTAGAGTATCTTGAACTACTGCAGAATTATAGATTTCTTTCTCGCACACTCTCCTCCACAGAAATTCATTCTATTTCAAATCGTCAGCACAGCTTCATGAACGTTCAGTCCCAGAAACAATAGAGAGGTACATGTAGTGATGTATATTCAAGATAATGTTGGTCAAGAGGTGGTATTCCACTTACATTTTAAGTGTCTTGGTTAACTGCAGCAATACACATTTCCTCTCTGGGCTTCCCTTCACTGGAATCAGCTTTATGGGCTCGATCCCCTCGTTCCTTCTTCAAATATGAAACTTTTTAAATATTTTACATTTCACGTTTATACTTTTAAAATATACAAATAAAAACCACCTATATTACTTGTTATAAAAATCACCCACCCAAAGATGACTACAGCTAGAAACCAAGTGTGCAGACCGATACACTACCAGCCAAGGATGGGGGATTAGAAGGATGTATCCAGCTAGGCCACAAATGGGCTCCCTCCTACTTCCTACGTGGTTTGACGCTCAAGTCTTTCTAATGGTAAGTGGGTGGGGAGTCAAATGTTGGTAGTTTAAACATTTCTTCTTAAATACATAGCTTGCTTGTGTATACCCCTGTATTTATATGCATGAAAGGATCAGTGCTGCTGTGACAACAACATATGTATATAATGCAAAAGAGATATAAGGAGTGTGTTCTGCGCTGACTCAAGGCTGAAGCTGGCAATCCACACTAACAGAAGATCTACCAGTCTTCTGAAAACAAAACAATTAGAAATGAAAAAGAAGTGTGGACCCTGCAAGTGCTACCCCTCCTCTTGAGGAATGAAATGATGCACAAGATAGTAAACCCTAACTGGCTATAATATAACCGGTTCCACCAGAGCAATGTCTCGCAATAGGTGTACACATGTGAAAACAAAGCAGAGAAAGAAATATATATGAGATTAGAAATTTACTTCTGCCATAAGATAAAATCACAAAATCAATACATTAAATAAATAAATAATTACAATTACAATAAAATACTATCGATGTATAAAAGATAGGATGCCCATACCGAGCGGATGGAATGGGGGTGTGGCACGGTCCACCAATGGCTCAAAGTCCCGGGAAGAAGAGCGGAGCCCGAAACGCGTCGACCTGTGTAGCCTGTGCCCCTACCTAGCCTGGTGTTTGCACGTTTTCCCCGATCATCTTCCATCGCTCTTCCCGGGACTTTGAGCCATTGGTGGACCGTGCCACATCCCCATTCCATCCGCTCGGTATGGGCATCCTATCTTTTATACATCGATAGTATTTTATTGTAATTGTAATTATTTATTTATTTATTTAATGTATTGATTTTGTGATTTTATCTTATGGCAGAAGTAAATTTCTAATCTTATATATATTTCTTTCTCTGCTTTGTTTTCACATGTGTACACCTAGACATTGCGAGACATTGCTCTGGTGGAACCGGTTATATTATAGCCAGTTAGGGTTTACTATCTTGTGCATCATTTCATTCCTCAAGAGGAGGGGTAGCGCTTGCAGGGTCCACACTTCTTTTTCATTTCTATATGTATATAATGCCCCTGATATGAAAACTGAACAATAGTACATCGTTTTTAAGTTCAAACAACATTCTTTCGAGGTTTTCCTTTCAGTAACCATTCTGAATAAGAGAACATTGTGTTATCTGCATAACTTTGAGTCTTAATACAATTTTTCAAAGTAAAAGTCACACAGTCACACTTTTTGGGGTAAGTAATGGAATACTTTTGAAATACTTACTGTTGAGCTATGTTATAGCTTTTGCTTGTGGAGTTCAACTACCTTCATGTTTTTGTGGGTATTTAAATTTAAATATTTTCTTCTGTAAATATTTTTAAGCTGTGGATATTTTTGCGTAAAAATATGTTTTTAATCAGCTACTTCCGTGTAAATCTGGCCTGAGGTTAGTTTATGGACGCGTTTGTCCAAAATCTTTGTGTGAGCAGGGAGTGACAGGGTAGTCCACTTCCCTCTCCCGTGAGGAATATATGACCTCCACACATGCGGAATACATGCAGATATCTGGATCCAGTAATATTTAGGTATATGCGCATTAATGAATAGATTTATGTGTTTGGTAAAGTCAGCCACAGTCAGGACCATTGGAAAAAGAATTAGCATTGGCAAATTAGTGTATATTAATAACAAACACATATTAAAAATCAACAATGTGTTATGTACTATATTATTATTAATCATATTCATCATATTGTAATGTATTAGGCCAACTGTTTATAATATGTGATCGCATTACTGACCTTTCTGAAGAGGTGCCTGGAAACATTTTCATGAAATGAATTTACTCAATAAATGAGGGCTGTGTGTTTTCTGTGAAGCCAGGACATGTAAAACACACAGATGCAAATATAAAAGACTCTCTATCCGTGAAAACGCATAATGAGACTTGTTAAAAATGATACAGGCGCATGGGACTCCGTTTCTCATGGTTTCTATGTGAGTTTATGTGTTATATATAGCATGAAGTTCAGAGGTCAAGGATTATTATAAGTATTAGAACATCTGTAGTGTTCTTAACAATTTAACTATTCAAAAAAATGTATAGGACAGCTGTAGGTCCTATATGTCTTATACATCATGAAGATATTCTGTATTCTGTATGCATATGAGAACAGCCCTCATTCCCCTGTATATGAAATCATTCTTACATTTACTACACAGGTCAGTGTCCCATGATCTACTAGGTTACATTAGAAAAGGTGAATAATTCCCTTTGGAGCGCACCTAAACGCTAAATAAGAGCTCAAACCAGCACACTGGAGGGGGGTCACCAGAGTCCCCCAAAAAAGAAGATGCAAAATGGTAAAGAGTCAGTGTGTATGGTGAGCTACGTGCACATCTGTAATCACTAGGGCATACGTGTGGCACACATAGTTATATGATGGGGCAGCAAGGAATCTGTGTTCCAGCGTGGGGATCACCTCATGCAGAGAAAAAAGGTGTATTATGTTATTTCAAGATAAAATATATATTTAATATGAACAATAATAGTAATAAAACAATACAGTAATAAATAAACGATATGTAAACAATATGAAATAAAAGCACTCGTACCCCAGATAATGTGACAGTTGGTGACAAGCAGGGGCAGACGGTATGCAGCAACCCGGGACAGCTGGATGGTAGGGACGCCGAAGGCATGCTGCTGGACACAGACCGACAACACCGGTTACTATTATTGTTCATAATAAATATATATTTTATCTTGAAATTGCCTAATACACCTTTTGTCTCTGCATGAGGTGATTCCCACGCTGGAACACAGATTCCTTGCTGCCCCACCATATAACTATGTGTGCCACACGTATGCCCTAGTGATTACAGATGTGCACGTAGCTCAGCATACACACTGACTCTTTCCCATTTACTAGGTTACATTTGCTACTATGTGCCTTGTATTCCTGCCTATCATAGGTCTATTAATACAATATTTGTAACTTGATGAAAATGACAGGAGTGTGATACTTCTAAGCAGTGGTGCAAGTACATACTACGTCCAGAAACAGCAAAACACAGGCAGTGTTTAGGTAAATTACCCATCATACATCCCAAGCAGCATAACACAGGCAGTGTTGTATGTAAATTACCCATCATATCCCGGTATACATCCCAACAGTCCAGATTTTAGCAGGACAGTCCTGCTTTTGGGCATCTGTCCCTCCCCATAAGGAAACGAATTTGTAAGCACTGAATTATTTGTGTTTTTTTTTTCCAATTAAAAGTTCCGTTTTGCCCACTCCTAACAGCAAAGATAGAATAATGCTGCTGCATTACAACTCTCTATCTATACATATCCCTTTCCATGAATATACGTGTAACCATTCCCTGCACTGTTTATCATTTATCCAGATTTCCTATACTGTACTATACTATACTGCTGCGCAATAACTCTGAATCAGGTCCTAATTCATAAATCAGGATGAAGTAGGGAGTGTGCAAGCTCCTTTCAGAAACAGCAGGGCTCATACAGGGTTGAGCATTAATGTCTGGTCATGACTGATTATCTTCCAAAATGTCCACAAGATGTACATACATTTTAAATTAACACCCAAGCATAAACCATAGAGAAACAATGCATCAATAAACGACATCTGAAGCCACTATTTCTTGAAATATTATCCATATAAGTTGACTTTTGACTTTCATGTCAGAATATACTGAACCCAGTTTATTAAATTAATACAAATAGAATTAGAACTACTGTATCATAAGTTACTTACAGGAATTTAAGTTCATTTAAAAAAACAAAAAACATTAAAGCACTTAAATAGCTAGGCTACTTCAAACAGTAAGCTGATATCTTAAAAAAAAGTATTAAAAGTCTAACTATTTACAAAGTAGTTAAGAATGTTTTTTTTTTTTTTTTTTAGGAACTAGAACAGGGTATGTAAAAACATATAAAGAAGGACTTGAGCAACTAAAAATGTCCAGCTTTGAAGAGAGACGGGAAAGGGGTGATATGATAGCAGCTAACACATTGGATCAGTTAAACATGCTTGGAATAAATATATGGGTATTCTTAATTCTAATAAAACTGAAAAGCAAATACAGCCAGTATAATTTTAAACAAACAACTGGGTAGACAAGATGGGCCATGTGGTTTTTATCTGCTGTCACTTTCTATGTTTCTATGTTAATTACCTATGAACTCTAAGGACAAGATTTACTAAAACGCAGTTTTATAAAATTGGTTATATAGATATATTGTTTCAAACTGCATTTACCAGGGGTTTAACTGCCATTAACTGTAACATAAAAACCATCTGAAACCCATAATCGAGCGGTCTAAAACAAAAGAGGTGGATGTGAGCGGCAATGCACATGGGTATAGGAATGAAACAAAAATCCAAAGATAAGCAATTAAACAAAACAAATTAATAAAACATTAAAGTGTAAAAATATTCACTTCTATTGTTGCTCTACAGGTTGCAGCAAGCCCACGCTTCCACTAACATATAGACATGCTCTTGCTTGTAGTAGTACCATCATGGCCTGAGACCTTCCCTCACTGCAGCCAGTAGTGCTGCTGCAAAAGATAATAATAAAAAAAAACTTTCATATTTACCAGCTGGATCTTCGTGTGTAAAGCCCAGGCTCCCAGTTAGCCTTTAATTTGACCAAGACTTACAATACAGCAATGTCATACATGAATAGAAAAGAGACATAATATTGTTGTTATAGGCACAATGTAATCCTAATACAGTATTTCCCTAGAAGTACATTGATAATTAATAAGATCCTTTATAGGTACCACAGGTCATCTATACCAATATGCTTCTAATACTGGTGCTTTTTTAAAATGTGTTAATTTGCCTCAAACTGTGAAGAAGAAAGCAATATAGCTGTTCATTCCAAATGGTCAGGAACTTCAAATATTTAAGGATTTAAAAACTCCTTGGGGGATTTGAACAAATTTAATTAATTATACTTATTTGTAAGTGATTTAAATGGAAACATGTTCTCTTGTTTGTTTGCTTCATAATATAACTTTTAACTCAGTCAAAAAATGATTAACATTTACTGAAGATAGTAACATGGGACCATTTCCAGACCTCCACAATAGCTGCGCTCAATCTCTGACTGCAACGTATTGGAGGCCCAATGCTGGATTCCCGTTACATCCAGAAGTCAATATGGGATGCAAAATTTACACCATCTAACTCCTACCTCAACTTTTCTGCACCATCCCCCAGACCCATTGTAGTGTTTAGAAAATGCCCCCCTTGTAAATCGGATGGTTCTGGAACATGATTGTGAGGTATGTAAACTGGGAGAGAGGACAGTGAATCCCAATTCCCCAGCTCCTAGTTTTTCCTGGTCTATGTGTCTACAAAGAATTAGCCTTTCAATTTGTTCATGTTCTCTTGTTTCCCACTAAATAACTGTATACCCAGTGGTCTTTTGATTATCTTGTTTATGTTCTGTTTTGCATCTGTTTTGTCTGTTTCNGATGCTGAATTGGTTTTTAAACCAAAGCTATAGTAACAAAGTAAATACAGTAAGGGGTTTACTTATTTATAATATACTTATTTCATGAAGATGGAGTCTCTAAGGTAGATAAGTACATGTGGAGATGTTTCTGGCAACCAATCAGATTCTAACTGACATTCTGTAGATAGAATCATAGTAATTTTTTAGACATTAAATGAAAGTTTAAAATGTTTAAATTGACCAAATAAACTGCATTTCACAGCAAGATCTTAGTAAATTAACCTAAATGGTGATTTTAATCACCATGATTTACTGCAATTTCAAATCACAGTAAAGATCGTTGTTTAGTAAATCTACCTCCTGGCCTATAGTTAAAATGCACGATTGTGGTCCATATCTGGACTGCCATGAAGTGTGGTGTAAGACATTAAAGGACTGTTTACCTTCCGGTGTAATTGGCGAACGTGGTAAGAGTCAGACTCAATGCCCTACACTTGAATAGAAGAATGAGTAGAGCTAAGGTCTGGTGAGGCTCACAGCAAGGCAGCACCTAAAACTGAAGGAAGAGCTACTAAGATAATCTGTATCATCGATAGCCCCAATAATCGCTACCCCACTCCTAGACGACCTGTGGGTGAGACAGGATCTTTGCTGTGATTTTGAATTGATGTCATGTCTTTCTGATTGAGATATAATTATATACCATTCCGATTGTCCCTCTAATCGTGCTCATGCATTCAGTTGCTTTAAAAACTTATTTTAGAATCCACAAACCTACACAATCATAAAATGTTACCTTGATCTTCTCATTTGAAATATTTGAAGTCATCTATTTACATTCTCTCTACAACAATGAATTAATAATATATTTAAATAACTTGTTCTTACAACAACCTCACAAACATATTTAACTGAAAAAGGATGTATACCTAATAAAATGTGGCAAAGCTTTTAGTTTCAAGTTTCAAAACAGATAATTATGGTGGTTTTAGCCTGCAGACACATTTGAATCCAATTCAATTACATGCACATAACAGAATTTTCGTTGTAGCTTTTTAACCAATTTGAATCACAGGAGCAAGATCACAAATATTAAGATACATGTAACAGTTTACGCAAGAAACTAATGAAACAGAACTAACTACATTACTTGTTACTTGAAACACATAATTTTACTTCTTTGATATCGGTACAATTAGAAAATTTATGTTTCTATTTCTATGAATACTGTTAATATTATCTTTCAACTAAATGTACAGTAATATGCATTGTAGGGACCAGGACACTGCAAACAGGGCATGCTGAGATGGGTTAATAATTACCCGAGCCTGGGCTTGAGTCTGCACTGGTGCTGCTTTACTTTTATTCCTGAACTGCAACACAAGTATGACAGCTGCCACCCTGTTGCAAGGTGCATCATTGAAACCATGAGGCTGATTCAGCCAGGCTGGCGGAGACGCGAATCTTCGCAGATCTGCGCATGCACCGTGCCTCTGCGACTCCGCCATATGGAAATGATACATATGCGCCATACATATGCGCTTTTAGCAGGGCTAAGCCCTGCTAACTGGTAGCGCAGCCTGCACCATGTCTGGACATGGTGCAGGCTTAGCGCAGAGGGGACCGAGGCAGGTAATGGCCTATGGACAATTACCTGCCTCATTAACTGGAAAAAAAAGTAAAAAAAAATAATAATAAAAAAATAAAATATTACATAAAGTGTGTGTGTGTTTTTTTTTTAACTTTTTAACTAATATTTTTTTTCTTTCTTTTTTTTTTTTTTTTTTTTCATTGATGAAAGCCGGCACAAGCTCATTTGCATCCAATAGTCACCATTAATTCTTCTGGTTTAAGAAAATTGAGGTTCTGCATCTACTGCAAGTCTGTGTAAATATTTTTGCTATATTTGTGATGCAGCAGCAGGCAAGATTCAGGGGGGTATTTACTAAAGGTCGAATAGTTCGACCGAATAGAAATCGGTGGAAATCTAATCGATTTATAATTCGTCAATGTTCGCGAATTTAGGTATTTACAAAGGCTCGATTTTTGACTTTTTTCGAACGCGATTTGCTCCGATTTCTTGGCTCGAATTTTGCCTGAAATCGCGTCGAATTATTCCTCGTTATGTTCGATTTCAAATTCGGCGTTTCGATTTTGAATTCGGCCGGTTCCATTTCACACTGACGTCACTGTCCTCGTATTGAAGAACCGAATACACACCTGTGAGTTTTCGA
>JABWIB010001059.1:32031-51938 GCA_016617825.1 Platyplectrum ornatum
TATTTATTCACAAACAGGCTATTAGTAGCCTGTTTGAGAATAAATAAGCACTTGATGAGTGCTTACTTTAAGGAGACTGACAGATCTGACAGATCTGTCAGTCTCCCCATTGAAAAAGCCGCGATCGGCTAGTCACTAGTGACTAGCCAATCAGCGGCGATCAGGGGGGCAGGATCATCGCGATCCTTCCCCCGAGACTTCCTGGAACTCCCCTCCTGCCAGGGCGTACATGTACGCCCTATAGCGGGAAGGGGTTAAAGGGGTTAAAAAACAAAAAAAAACAAAAACATTCCATAACCTTTACATCAAAGTTTAACATTTCTCATCTAGACTAAGTGAGTTCAGGCAGGTGGCCGGCACACCAGTACAGGGAGCCGGGCCACTGACAGAGGGTGGGGGGGCGGTGCATGTGCCTGGGGCTGTTGGCCCAGCTGTCTCCCCCTGATGGTGGCCCTGTCTAGACTCATTACAACTGCACCATCAGGGGGTGACACAGCCACTGTGGAAGCTGCATTTGAGGGGAGAGTAATATTACCGGGACTGGGTGAACAGAGCTCACTCTGTACAATTATTCCTGGGTGGGTGATTGTCGGGGAATGTTGGAAAGGGGGGCCCAGGTCTACCAAGTCTCTGGGCCTCACTATTTTGGATGGAGGCCCTATTTATATCAATAATATAATACATATAGAATGGTTAAGCATTAACTGCATTAATGACCTGAGTGAATGTTTTTATCATTAAATGGGTACAGATACCTATAAATCAGTCTATTTAATCCATTATTTAAATTTAATACATCATTTAAATTATATTTCCTTTCACACAGAATTTTAGAAATTCATATTTCGCTGACATCACATCTATAATGTAAGACTAAAAATGTCTCTCAGCCAGTCAGACCTTAAAAGGTTGCATTTAAATTCCCAAAGTACTGTATTATGAAAAAAAATAATAGCAGTTTCAATTGCACCTATCCCTGGGGAATAGCACCATGTTGATGACTCTGGCAAATGTTCAATGCACAATATGAAAAGGAACATAATCTACAACACAAAAATAATCTGGCAAAAATATGGAGTGGCAAGATGACTTAGCGAGCCAAACAAAGGCACTTCATATTTCTAACATTAGTCAACAAGAACAAGAACATTAGTAGGCATGAAGGCAAGGTAGTCATTGCCAGGTTTAGAAATAAGTAAATGGACATGTAATTGACATATACATGTATACTCCAGAAATACATGTAACAGGACAAAAACTGAACAGTATTAATCAACACTATACTACTGGTATATAGCTGTGAGGACACTGTACATTTTCGTGGAAACTTAAAGATTGCTTTGTGCCCATTCTGACCTGAAACAGGATACAAGACCATTTTAAATTTACCCTGGTTCCACCAGTAGCTGGTCCTATAGTTGGGAACAGCTTTTTGGGCCCCCTCCATATAGCATATGTGCTTTATGATAATCTTACTGGTGTCTACAGGAGTTCTGGCATGCAGTGATCACACAGAAGCTTTCTATCTGTATTCACTCCACTGCCGCTACATGCCAGTCATGGCGTTGTTCTAATATTTGATCCATTTATAGGCTGCCTGTCATTGGTTTATATTTCAGTTAGCACTATTAGAGTACTGTCTCACTTCTGCAAAACTCTGCCCTGATTAACTGATCAGTTTTAGTGAGCACAGGTGTTTGGAAACAGCTGTTATTTCCAAAGACCATCTATCTTGTTCCACCAGTAGTAGTAGTACTAGTATCTGGTTGTCAAAATGAAATCATATATTTTCAATAAATCATATTAATCTGGATTTCTTAAATTTTATTTCCATTGCACTCGAAAGACAGAATATAGTCACTGTTGTACTACTACTATTACTACTACTATTCCTTGATCTCTGATTCAACCCTAGGGGCTGCTATACTGGACCTATTTGCCTCCTGTTTATTTGACAATGTCCTGATCTGCCCCTAGAGGCTGCTATAAGAGGCTTATCGTATTTTTCACACCATAAGACACACTTTTTCCTCCCAAAAAAGTGGGGGGAAAAGTGTGTGCGTCTTATGGAGCAAATACTAAAATGACCTGAGCAGTGATATTGCTGCCCCGCTGCTGTATTATCAGCAATAGCTAGGTGCTTCAGTGCCTCCCCCTTTGCTCTTAGGTACCACTGTACTGTGAACGCTCTCCCAACTTGCGGCCGCGGGGATCAGGCACTTCACTACCTCCCTTTTGCACTTAGTTGCTGCTGTCCTGTAAATTGTTGGACACAGCATCTTGGTGTGTGGATAATTTCAGTGCGCTCTCCCAGCTTCACTGCTACCTGCCTATACTGTAGAATACTTCACCCTCTGTATTGTGCCTATGGCACTTAGCTTTGTTGGAACTACAGTTCCCAGCAAGCCCTACTTCCATCTTCCAGGAAATGCAGCTCCCTGATGCGACAGGCACTTCAAGAGCAGAGCGATTATACACATACCGGTCTGACCGGTCTTTCCTGGAACCCAATTCTATCCTATGTTCTGATTTAAGATTCATTCCCCCCCCCCCCCCCCCCCGCCCCGATTTCCAACTCTAAAAACTAGAGGATCTCTCTACAGGATCTGTGCTGATTTTAATACTGTTGACCACTCACTACTTATACAAATGTTACAATCACTAGGCAGGGTTTGCTTCCGGGATCCACCTCCCCTGCTGTTCCCCTGTCTGTTGAAGTACAGTATGGTTCAGTCTTAGATCCATTGCTCTTCTCTAGTTACACCACTTCCCTTGGACAAATAATAAAGTCTTTTGAATTTCAATATTCTTTCTGTGCAGATGATACACAAATATACTTTTCCACTTCTGATCTCTCAACAACTGTGTTGGACCGTGTAAATGAATGTCTTTGTGCCATATCATCTTGGATGTCCCCCCGTCGTCTCAAACTCAATCTTTCAAAAACAGAACTAACAATCTTTTCACCAACCAATAAAAGCTGTCCACCTGGCCTCTCTAATTGCTGTCTAGGTGTTACTCTGCACTCTGAACTGTCCTTTACTTCACACAAATAGCGAGTTATGGTGAGAAAATCTCGGTCACAAACACGCCCTTTAGTAAATTTACCCCCCCGATGTTTAAATGTTCCCTTGAAACTCATCTGTTCCTTACCAAGTTCCTCAACCTATTAAAAAAGTTTTAGCCTTACTTAACTAATATACTTCTACTTTTCCACACTAAAATTACTTAATTTCTGCTACTAACACTATTGTGTGACTGGATCATAGAGAGCACTGAGCACTTTTACTTTACAACCTGGCTGGTCCATTGTATAGTAAATAGCACTTACCCCCCTGTATCAATCCCCAATCTCCTAATAGAGTTTAAGATTGCAGGTAGGGTCATTTTTTCCCACCCATTCTCTCTGTTACAACCCAGTCAAGTCTTATTAATTGTTAAAATTGTAAAGCCTTGACTATAAAAAAAATTTACTGTATACTATAAAAACCTGTTAATAAATAAATAAATATATTGCTATGACTCATTACCTTAGTGCACCTAAGCAGCCAGTACTTATTGCTGCCACTCACTGATTAGAGTGCTGATCACTGTATTTCTGTTTGCTTTAACACAAGGTATTTTCTGTTTTCCATTCAGCTTCCTCTGTATGTTTCCATGTATACACTCCTGCATCTTTTGTACTTTGTTACCTCTGCCACTGATATAAGCACACAACTTATATTTTATACAATTATGTCAACCACATACACATAATCACTAGACTTGAACATTATTCTCGGATAAACTTAGTAGTAATCATTGCTTAAATATAAATATACGTCCTGGCAAAAACTGTTTTTTTTTTCGCATGCAAACAAAATTGACTGTGTGGGTCAAGACTTTTCCCATGCTCCAACCTGCTTTTGAGTGTTGCTAGTCTATTAATATTAAGACATGATTTGGACACAAAACATCTGTATTGCTGTGAGAGATAGCACTATGTGCAGAGCCTAGTAAATACAGTACAAACTATTGCTCATTTCTGTCATGCAGTAATTATACATGAAATTTATCTCAACTGAAAAGTAGAGAAGAATATAATTGAAATACATTTATTGTTAATGTGTTTTATAACATTAAATAAATGTGTGTGTGTGTGTATTATTTTTATATATGTGGACGGTGGGATCGATGTGATGTATGATGATGCTTATTCAATTTACGTGTTGGTTGTAAGGCAATGCACATAGAAGTACCATATGGGAAGGTGGCAGAGGCCATTAAAGCTGTAAAGTGGGGCTACAGGGTTTTCAGATTATTTTCTTAACATAAATCGATTAAAATGAAATGCAAAAACATGCCAGAAGTCTCACACAAGTTATCACACATGTTCATAGCTGACTTTCAGAAATTGTTAATAGTGACTGACTTAAACTGGGTATTTAATAGCGAAACACATGGTGGGGGGGGGATACATTTGTACATTGGATATAAAAGAGATAGGTGAATTATATAGGAATGGATCAAATGCTATGTCAGCAACACATAGAGCATTCAGTAAAATATTTAGAATTTTTAGCATTATAGTATCAACACCAATCTTGTCTTTTTAACATATTGACCTAAATTTACTAAGCAGGGAGATTGCAGGGACATTGGAACGTGGGGACGTTGTCAAGCTCTCAGTTTCATTTTACATACTGGAGAATGTGACCATGTATCAAATGAGCTTGAATCATCATTAAATGTATCTATTCAGGTACTTATGGACATACAGCAGGTTCATCTTTCAGCAGGAGAATGACTCTAAGCAGACAACCATCTCTGGGAACGTCCTGGAGTGGTCCAGCCAGAGCCCAGACTTGAATCAAAGTGAACATCTCTGGAGAGATCAGAAAATGGCTGTGCATCGAGGCTTCCCATCCAACCTGATAGAGCTGGAGAGTTTCTCCAAAAGGAAATGGGCGAAATAGGTGTGTCAAGCGAGCATCGAATTAGACAAATAAATCGAGGCTGCAACTTCTGCCAAAGGTGACTCAAAGTATTAAGCAAAGGCTGTGAATATTTAGGTATCTACAAGAAGAACTTTTGACATTGCCAATATGGGGTATTGTGTGTAGTATTTTGAGGAGAAAAATTAATGGATTCCATTTTGAAATAAAATATGGAAAAACGGAAGCACTGTCATTACTTTCTGCATGCACTTTATAACTCCTACTTTCACTAGACTTTAATCTTTCATTTTTTTTTTTTTTACTATGAACCTGATCCATATTCCCAGCACCTGTATTGCAGTGCTGGCATGTGGGGGAAAGTGGAATGAACTCCTCTGTCTCTGCTCTGCTAGATTCCTGCCTTAGTCCATTTGTGCTGAGCAGTATTCAGCTGACCACACAAATCTGGGCAACCCCCTGTCTAAGTTGATTCATTTAAATATTTACGTAACATAGGTGGGCGGACAGATCTGTCCCGGAAGCGGAATTGCAAGCGATTGGAACACTTGCGGTTCCGTCCGGCAACATCTGGAGCAGGCATGTGAGCTTCCAGTAAATAAAGCTGACTTTCTCACTGGTTACAGTCCTATTTGCTGTTTCAGGGTGGCTTCACCATTGACATCTGAATTGTTTGACCTCCAGTATTTTGCAAGTTAAAATGTATGTTCCAGTTTTTACGTTTAGTTAGTTTCTTGTGAAATATTTATGTTCTGAACTCTGCATTTCCCTGAGGGCCTGTGTCTTCCTGCATCCAGCCATCCAAATTCCAAAGCTTAATTTTCCCTGTCTGCTATCTGTTTGCAGTACAGGAATTAGCAGAATGTCGCTAGTTATATTTTGGGCTTGTGCTAGATCTTTATGGTCCCTAGGTAAAGCTTTATCCTGTTTTCTCTTTCTCTCTTTCATCTTTAACATTACTTACTGCTTCAGAGGCACATAGGAACATCTAAGCCATGGCTGCTGCATAATACAGTACTATGTATGGTACTAGTACAATTTTNTATACTCAGTATTTCTGTGTGGATGACAGGCTCAGCAATACAGATACAGATGCAGGGGATAAGTTTAAGCTCAACTCCTATGCACACAAACCACTACTGAAAATTAGATGAGACCCAGAGTACCATTATGAGATCCCCCAGGACTGATGCCCTAAGCAGCTCCCTAAATCTGCCTACTGGTAGCACATGGTCTGGTTATAATATTTATCTAAATACCCTTGTATTTTATTTCAAAGGAATGACATCTATATTTTAGCATTAGAAATGCAACTTAGAAATTACAAAAAATCATACAGTTTTAGCAAAACAAATTATTTAAGAGAAATATTAATGTATACCAACCACAATATCTCGATCGGAATGTTAATAACTAAACTTAAACAATATATACAAAGGTCAGAATGCAACATTCACATAGGGTTAATGGACCTGATTCAGAGTATTTTGGCAGTCGCTTGCAGAAACATGAAACTCTGAATAGCACACGGGGATAGGGGCATCCGCTATGCCCCTCTTCCCTGCGGCCAGAGCACAGAGGCTATGACTTTTATAACCAGGGCCTCTGCACTGTAGGCTTGTGTTTCATAAAAACTGCCATAGTTGTTGCAGTTTGGGAGTACTATGCTGGCTTATATGAATGAAAGAGCAAAAGATATATAAATGTTACAAAAAACAAAACAAAACATTTTATTAAATTCTTTTCAATACTTTCAAAAGATTTGAATTACACTCAACTGGCACCAGGTAAGTTCTGCACTGAAGTTCTGTATGCGCAGATCAGCATTTCCAATGCATCCCCTTGGTTTTCAGGCAGATGCGATACTCTGGTTCAGGTCCACAGTTTACATAATATGTATTTTTGGTTTGTTTTCAGACTCTTTAGACTCATAAAGTAGGTTTTCATAAAAGAGAAGAGCTAGCAGATCTACTGAAGGTAAAGAATTTTATTTCATTTCTATATATATATATATATATACAAGATCGAGCAGGGCACTCCTGGTTGAGACGAATACTGCTTGCTGAGGTGCCCGGTGGTGAGTTTCAGACAAAAAGCAGTTTGAGACCGGCACTCTGCAGACTTCACGATTTATTAAATATCAAAAAACGGGTCCAAAAAAAGGACCCGTTTTTTGATATTTAATAAATCGTGAAGTCTGCAGAGTGCCGGTCTCAAACTGCTTTATATATATATATATATATATATATATATATATATATATATATATATATTCTTGATTTGTATAATTTTGTACCCTTTTGAACACTGATTTTCAGCACTTGAAACAGTAGATTCCTGTTGTTTATTTAATATAGCTTCAATAATTTCAAGGAATCAGTCTTGGGTAGGTTTTAACGATCTGCAGTGAAGCAGGGGGCCTTATTATTTGTTTTCTTTTGGTCTGTTTTTGGAGCTGCGCCAGGAACAAACATTCCTTATAGGGAGAGTAACAGTTTTTGGCGTACATGTGTATTTTTTCTTTCCCCAGTGATCCATGGTAGTTATGCTTTATGCAAGTATTGTCATTACAGTAGGACATAAAATAAACTGAGAGAAATAACTGTAAACTGAACTATGTGAAAAGTGTATCGTTGTATAGTGAGTGCAGAACTTTTTACTAACATCAAAAGCCAGAATAGACATCACCATTTCCCTCCCATTTATGTACAGCACAAACCGATGGAATGCCGGGCCGTCTCTAGCTAATTTGGATGAGACTATTTTGAAGTAAGTCCCCTAGCAAAAAATCACAATACACATTTATATTTGTACATGACCACTCCTGTGTGTATTTATTGTCCTTGTTTTTTGTATTATATATAATAGCAGCCTGCCTGCGGCTTCGCCCGCAACTAAAATTGAGCTTAATCGTCACGAATCAGCTTAGCGACCCAGAATACTATGGATTTGACACTAAAGTCTGTCATTTTATTTTTCACCCCTTCTCATCTCCCATGCTGACGCAAAGGGTGCCTTACTCCCCACAGTATTTATATTTTTGTTTTTTTTGTCCACAACTAATCTTGACCTTAAATGTCATGGGGATGTCATTTTGTACATTTTATTTTTCACTCCTTCTCATCAACCATGCTGATGAGGATTGAAATTGGATTTAAACGGCATTGGGATTAATGATCAATAAATTTTTATAAAATTTTTATTTTTCTTTAAACTTTTGTTTATTGAGACAAGAGAAACAGAAAAATAAGTACAGAGGATCATAAGGAAAATGCGAGATCCGTTATCTGATTAAACAACAACGTCAAATAACATTAAATATGGAACATGAACAACAATGAAGGGGGGAGGGATTAGAGGGGAAGGGGCATGAGGTGGGGGGGAGGGGTCACCAAAGCCTAGAGAAGACAGGGTGCAAAAACAGAAAGGTCCAAACAGCCAAAGTGGAACGGTGAAGTCGCCCAAGATTCAGCAGAGAGGGAAGGTGTTCAGGAGCGAGATGGAGGGGCGCGTTGGAAGGCAAACCAAGGGCTCCAAATTGCATTGTTGGTGGTCTCTGTACCTCTAAGGTAAGAGGGGGGAGAGAGGACAAAAAATGCTGGATCTGGAAGAAGTGGAAAGGGTTGAGGTTAAGGGCAGGAAACCGTTTCCGGAGATCAGAGTAGGAGAACCAGCCAGATGCGTCCCTTAAGTCAGAAACAAATCTGATCCGGAAGTCCCTCCAACCCCGGGAAAAACCCCCAGATTGCCCCAGAGGAAAGGCCGGGTTGTCCCACAGGGGTAGCAGGGGAGAGGTGAGTGGGGGGGAGGACAGACCAGAGCGACAGGCATCCCAGATGGATGCGGTGAAGGCAGTGGTAGGTAAAAAAGAATGGGAAAGAGGTCTAGCAGCACAAGGGAGGCCCCAAATGGAGGAAAGGGAGGTGAGCCCCATAAAAGAGGTCTCAATATCCAGCCAGGCCAGGCGACCCGAGGGGGCATATGAGGAGACCACAGAGCTAAGATGGGAAGCATGATAGTAGGAGCAAAAGTCAGGAAAACCAAGACCCCCCTGGGCCGTAGGCTTCTTAAGCAAAGCAAGATGAGTACGGGGAGGGCGGTGATTCCAGATGAAACGCAGAAGAGAGCTTTAAAGGCCAGCAAACCTTGAGGGGGGACACAGACGGGGAGGGTTTGGAAAAAGTAAAGTAGTCTAGGAAGGATATTCATTTTAACCGAGACGATCCTGCCCAACCATGAAACCAGCAAATTCTTCCAGGAACATAAATCTGAATGAATATTGTTGAGGAGAAAGGGAAAATTGGCATTGTATAGCTTAGTATAATCATCAGTGAGATAAATACCCAGATATTTCAGTTTGGAGCCCTGCCATTGAAACTGAAATGAGGAAGTAATAAAAGAGTTATCATGGGGAGAGGTATTGAGGAGGAGAGCTTCAGATTTGGAAATGTTAATATTGTACCCCGACAATGCGCCATAGTCTCGGAGAGTGGAAAGAAGGGTGGGCAGGGAGATTCGCGGATTGGTCAGGGTAAGAAGGACATCGTCCGCAAAAAGGGAAATCTTATAGGAGTGGGGACCCACTGAAATGCCCGAGATATCTGATGTAGCTCGGATTATAGACGCCAAGGGTTCAATGACGAGGGCGAAAACGGAGACAATGGGCACCCCTGTTGGGTGCTGTTTGCGATATACACAGAGTCGGAAGGAGCACCATTAATCAACACCCTCGCAGAAGGGCAGGTATATAATGAACAAACCCCTCATCTAAGAAGGCACCAGAAAACCCAAAGCGTTGCAGGGTAAGAGACATAAAGTCCCAGGAGATTCGAACACCTTTTCAGCATCCAATGACAGGACCACGGCCGGAGTCCCCTGACCCTGGAAATATGAATGAGGTTAATCACACAGCGGGTGTTGTCTCTGACAGTTTGATGTCAAGATTGTAGGTGATATGGGGCGATAGCTAGAGCAGTTGTAGGGATCCTTACCATCCTTGAGAAGAACTGTAATATGCGCCTCTAAAGACTCAGGGGTCCAAGAGGATTCACCCAGGACAGCGTTAAAAAGCGTACCAGGAGATGGGATAAAAGTTTATAATAAGCCGGAGAGAAGCCGTCTGGACCCGGAGACTTGCCCGCCTTCTGAAACTTAATGGCCTGCACAATTTCCTCAACGGTAATAGCCGAATTAAGCACAGACAGTTGGGACTGGGAGAGCAGAGGAAGACTGGCGGCAGATAGGAAAGCATTGATCGCCTGTGACCGAGTGCCAGCTGGAGGAGGAAGGGGATGGCAGGGTAGGTTGTAACGGTCACTGTAGTATGATTGGAAAGCAGCGCGGATAACCCATGGGTCATGGAGGAGAGTGCCGGTAGAGGAGCGAACAGAAAGGACGTTGCGGGCAGACAGCTTTGAAAGGAGTCTAGAGGCTAGCAAGCGATATGATCAATTATTTTTAATGATTACAATTATCCCCTTCTCATCTAAAGGTGCTAGAGGTGTCTTAACCCCACATTTTTTTTGCATATTTTTGCTTCTTGGCTGTGGCCTCGCCTGTGACTAAAGTTGGGCTTAGGTGTCATTGGGTCTATCACCAGTGTATCGACCCCAAAAACTATGCACTTGATACTAATGTCAGTCTTTTTTTACACTATTTTTAGGCACGGTTCATCTCAGTGACCCGGGAACTGTGTATTTAATACTAATATCGTTAATTTGCAATTATTTTTACATGTCACCCACTTATCACCACTACCCCTAGGGATAATAGGGGTGTCTTACCGCCACGGTTCTTTTTTCAGACTGTAAGTCATATGTGTACCAAGTTTGGTGTAAATTGCTCTAAGCATTCCCCCCACCCAGCTGAAGCAATAAATGTCTGACTGTCCAAATATCATTACCGAAATAATTACTTGAGCCTTGACTTAGGATATGAAAGTTTCCTTTAACTTTCTTTATTGTTGTCTTTAATTTAACATATACTACATAAGTTAATAAACATCACTCATATCATATATACTCAAAAATGTAAACAAATGAAGTGCAAGCTATAAATCTACAAAAATAATTACAGGCTACTGGCAAAGCTCATGTTTTCAGTATAGTAACCAGACCTTTCTGCAGTGTGGGGACTGATAACAGAGAGTGGACCTGATTCAAAGCAGCGACTCCGCCAGCCAGGCTGTTTGCGGATCTACGCATGTGCAGATGCGTCTGTGCATCCTTGCTACTGCGACTCATTTACATATGAGCAGTTAGCAGGGCTTGGCCCTGCTAATTGCTAGCGCAGGTTACCCCATGCCCTGACATGGTGTAAGCTGTGCTTAGAAGCGCAGAAGCAGGTAATGTAACATTTTTAAAAAATATATTAAAATTATTTATAAAATAAAAGAAATGTGTATGTGTGTTTTTTTCAAAACTTTAAAAAAATAAAAATATATATATATTTTTTTATTTTACTATAATTCTTTATAGTATAATAAATATAGCGTGTGCGGATGAGGGGCATATGGGCATCACCTCTCCTTGCGCTCAATTCAGAGCTGTGTTTTTTCACAGCTTACTATACTAACTATTTTATATACTTACTTTAATGTATTATACCAACATTTGTAATATTTATATATTTGTTTTATTATATATTATGTATAATATGTATCATTTACAGAATATTTGACAAGATTATAACTACATAATGAATATATATAGTAATATAATCAATACATCATTGTCATACTATCTTTCTCTTCAGGAAACATAACTGTGACTTTTAAGTTTGTATCTTCATTAATCAACTCAACCAAGAATAATGGGATGATGGACTGCTTCCTGAATGTACATTTCCCATCTCTGAAAGATTTTAAAGGTCAAACTTATAGCTTAGGGATGTAACACAGATATACATCTGTAGACACGGGTCAATGGGAAAATGTGCACTCTGTAAATATTCCTACATTATACAATTATTTTTAAAAGCTTTTTGGAATGTCCAACACAGCAAAATTAGATATGATTTACAAAAATATATTTGTCAGTTACTGGCTTATGTATTATATGCAAATGAAAGCACAGAAACCAAGAGAAAAGGGGAGTTTACCATTTTTGTTGCACAATGTTTTAATATAGTAAGTATTATATGAACAATATATTTTCATATAGAGATTAGTATATTACATAGAGAGGGATTTGTTAACAGTAATTAATAGTTACTCCATACTAATAATTAATAGGTCCGCCCAAACTCGGCCTTTTTACCGACACGTCACGCCCTTTTTACCGACATGTAAAATTATAATTAAAGTCCATTTTTCGTGTCTGATATTGATAAACATCTGAAGATAGCGAGTCCCTGCAGTCTGCCCATAAAACTCCCTTTTCCTCCCTTTCATAGAGAGAGAGGGACACTGTAAAACCTAGAAAACCTGTAAAATAAAGTTAACTCACTTTACAGATGAGCCGCGGAATTCCTGCAGACAGCAATGTTTCCCGGAGTCTGGCGCATGCGCTTTTTACCAATGCTGGGACTTAGAAAATTTCTAAGAAATTTACTGGGCAATGGGCATGTGCCAGGACCAGAAGCAACATTGTGGTCATCGAGGGACATCACCGGACAGGTGAGTTTTTTGTAAATGCTGAGGGCGATGTTGTCAGACTCACAGGAAGGCGCTGTGACCCTGGACCAATGTATTATCGCCCCCAGCGGTTTTATTAGTAAATAATGCTCTATGTGTTTAGTGCATATAGTGGAGGTTAGACATGCAGCGTGTACAGGGACATATAGTGCAAAATGTTAATATTATTTATCTGAGAAATGCTGATAAAAATAAAATGCAGAGATAACTAATATACTAGATGATAAGCTGATTTTTTTTCCTACTACTAATAATAATATCATAACTAAACAACATTATCCAGATAGATCTTTTTGTATATAGAGCATTATATAAGAAGATCACCATCTGCTTGGCACTGTTGTTACCCTCACGACAGCAGCAATGTACAGCACATGTAATGTAATGAAAGAACCAGTAAATATATTTATTTGGTACAAGTGACACTAAAATAAAGACTCATATTAGTACATTTTGAATAGAAACTGAATTGCTATTGACAAAATGTTATTATGCATGAGGCATAGTGGGGCTTGGAGTGCTGCCACCTTTATTCCATGGTTGCCGACTGGAATATCAGGGAGACTCCCTGAAAAGTGGGTGATCTCCCTGACTCCCTGAAGTGCTGGATAATCTCCCTGATGCTCATTCAGTTGAAGAAGACATTGTGTTATGATGATAGAAATCACACATTTGGGTATATTTACTAAGCAGGGAGATTGCAGTAAAATCCGCATTTTGGAGTTATTCACAATAAATAGTGACAGTGATTATTTACTGACAATTTAAGAAATAATAAATACTGATGCTGCTATTTTTATTGTGAAATAGTTCTCATGGCAGAGCTAGACACGCCCATGGGTGGAGCTTTCCACAGGACACACCCCCTTGGTGGCACAAGTTACACCCCTTTTGTGCAACACTTGTCACAATCTCCCTGAAATCCATTTGCAAAAGTAGGCAACCCTGCTTTATTCTGCTAACACATTACTCAGAATGTAAATTCACAGAGTATCTTTGGCTCTGCACCTCTCTTAACATCTTAGCCACCTCCACTGATTTCTCACTTGCAAAATGTTAGCAATTTATCTGTTTACAAAAGAGTCATAGTATCTGCAAGTGACAAGAATGATACGTGGCCTTTGACCCCCCGGGTCAGTCTTCAAGAAGCTCAAATATTTTTTCCTCAATAAAATGAAATTGAGGAATTGCATTAAGTAAGGCAAAGATAGGAAGGGAGATGTGCAATCTACCAGAGGCACTAAGGGATATCTATAATGCAGGGATGTGTAATGTGAAACAGGGAGAGATGTGTGTAATGTAATCTAGGAGGGAATATGAAACAGTGATGGTTTCTTTATCTATGAATTACAATTCACCCATATAACTTCACAATTGTGAAATGTTATTTTACAATGAAATTTATGGAAGAAAAACACTAGAGCAAATAAAGATATAATTCCACATTTTATTATTTATCTGACAGAAATTCAGCAGTGATCTTGCACTAGAATTGTCATGTGATTGTCCTTGTGTGATACCAGTCATGTGTTTTACTAATGGGAATTAACTATCAGGAAGCAATGAAAATATCTTTTATTTGTCCATTGAGATTACATTGTACATGGGAAATTTTCAAAATAAGAGAAACACATGTTGGTGATTTAAAACAATATTAAATGATAAAATGAAAGGTTTTACTAGAATTCATCAATGGCAGGAACTCACAATACTGATGTGTAAGTAAAGTCATAGTAACAATGATTATCTTTCTGAATTTTGAAAATTTGGTAAATAGTGTGTAGCGCAAATTGTCGCTCAGGTGGGTGTTCTAGGGTATGCAATCCCTATAGTGGTATATAATACCAAATGTAAAAATGATACTTAAAGAGGACAACCACCTTAAGCTCTAACTCCTTGAGAAAGACCGCCCACAGCGGTAGAAACGTGTTGGTAGGGGATTATAGGACTACTAGTGCATCCCGTAACTATCTGTTGTCCAGCCGTATTATCTGGGCCGCTTATAACATCTATAACATTGGCTGTATCAGGGTTGTGGAGCACTGGCGGTGCCTAACAGATGTCATCATTATTATTATTATTCTTGTAACAATAAAAGCTAATTTTAATACCTATATGTTCCGGAGGTGCTAAACAGTGGAAAGTTACGGGAACAAACCGTCAGCGAAGGAAAATCGTGTTTATTGATATGCAAAGTTTCAAGAGATGGAGAATGTGAGTATGGTGTAAAATTGCGATTTAACTTGTTACACAGTAACACACAAGGGGTTGCAGTGTCTTTCCCTCCCTCTGCATACACCAAGGAACGACTCCTGACCATCATCCGATTGGTGCAAACCATCCGGCCAAAGGGGCACCATCCACAAATAGACGGACGACCGTGGACAGGCGAGGACGCCGACGGACCGTTGAGAGGAGGCGGGAGGTCCCGCAGACAATGCTACTGTTTGGGCACTTCAAACCAAGAGAGGCGCCTTGTGAGTAGGGGAGGGGAGTGAAGGAGAAGTTTGCTGTACCAAATGGTCTGCACTATGTTCTTCTTCCTTTTCCCTACATGTAACAGACGATCGGTGGAGAAAGAGACGTGGAGAAAAATCACACAGGAACATTGAACCTTTTTTTCGGATCAGTTTATTTCATCGGTGGAGAAAGAGACGTGGAGGCACCAACAGAAAAATCACACAGGAACATGGAACTTTTTTCCGGATCAGTTTATTTCATCATTAAGGTTGGAACATCATTTCTTCTAAGAGACTTTTTTTTGAGACTTTTTATACTGTATAGATATATTATCATTGTGGATTGACTGCATAATAAGAATCAGTTTTTATATACTCATTGTGGATTACAAAGGAGAACCACATACATATTTCTGTTCATATAGGGGGAGTTAGCGCTTAAGGTAGTTGTCCTCTTTAAGTATCATCTTTCTGAATTTGGCGGTGTATAGCATGTGCTTATTTCAGCGCTAATACCAGGTGGGTAATCTGTCATATTAAGTAGCATGTGCGTGCTCTATATAGTTCAGTTTTTTGTGTATAACTATTGTAATTTGTTTTTATTCAAAAATGGTGACTTTGACCTAATGTCCTATTGAAAGGTCATATTAATATTTCTTCCTTACTGATGTGGCACCTCTGGAGAATGCTCCATTGATTGTGGAGATGGCTGAAGATGACCAAGAGTAGGGAAAAACTTTGCTTAGCAATGCTAATGCTTGAATAGAGGATGAGCTGTGGTCATATGGATGAGGGGGTTCTAGAACGGGCTAGGGAGGAGTAAAGTTGCGTACACATCAGCACGATAGCGTTTTTTCTTCAGACGATCAACTGAAAGATTTCTTCAAACGATTTGCCAGCTGCATGAGCTCCAATCACAGAATTCTTTGTTGCTATAATATGCTGAAATAACACACTCATCCACCAGATGGCTCTGTACTTAATTTTCAATGGGAATTGTTGCTCTGAAGATCGTGTGTTCAGTACATACTGAAGTTTTCTGCAGACATTCTGACATCTTTCATCAAAAATATTAGGATCATTTCAAATGACCAAGGACTGTGTGAAACCATCCTGCAGCATGTTTGATGAGTACACACTAAACAGATATCTGCTGAAATGGTCGTTTATGTTGATTGGAAAGATTTTCTCTCTGATTTGTACCCACCATAAGAGCGCGAGGGAAGGCAGAGTAGGAGAGTGCGGAAGATTTATGTAAAGGCTTGAGGAAGGTGTAAATTTATAGTGGGTCAGAAGAAAAAAGATTAGTTTAGAAGTGAAAGGAACAACTGAAGTTGGGAAAATAGTAAAGGAAGAAGAAGAATGAGTTATTAGTAGAAGGCATTTTAACAGCTGGAGTTTGCCGGGTAGAGAGATAGCAAGGGGGAAAATGAGTGTATAAATGAGTGTATGAGTGAGTAAATAAATCTGTTACTTTGACAATTAAAAGACACAGATTGAAGGGAGTTTAGCCCAGGTGAACAGCTTATCATAGGGCTTGTGATATACTGAAAAGTGGAATTTCTCTGCCTGCTTTTTATCACATGTACAATTAATTGGTCAAAACTTTCTTCTGAAGGATTCATCAATTTATATAACAGTGGAGTGTAAAAGTGGTCATTAAATTACTTGTGGTGGGTGCACACAATTAAAGGTAGAATTCAGGGTATGGGTACAGAATTTAGGATCACACAAACATAATCAGTCACAGAGAAGTTCTCCCCAGAAAACACACAAGTCTGGAACGGTCTGCTAACCTCTGTTGCTCTGCATAGGATTTTAGGACCTGACTCTAAGCAGGCTGATGGAGTCCCCACTGTTAAAAAAAATATATTAAAAATAATAATTTAAAAAATGAATAGGTGTCTGTGTTTTTTTATTTTTTTTTTTAGATTTTTTTTACTATTATACACTCACGAAAGTGAGTAAAATTTGACCTTTTCTTTGTCCAGCTTACAGGCAATGGTTTTCCTGGGTACAATTTGTTAATTGCAGAGCTCCAAACATTTCTTCCAGGATTTCCAGGGCAGAGCGATGACCTCGCGGTCACTATGGACTTTCATGGGGTAGGGTCAACCACCAGGTTAGAAGTGTAGGGATCCAGAGTGAGATAATAATGCGACTGTCTATATTTCGCCCACAGATGCAATAGAAATATTATATACACTTTTATGCACTTTGCTTTTGTAAATATGTTTTTATGTGGTGGCAAAAATAAAGACATGGGTATATAATAACAAGTATTCATTGCAATCAGAAGTTAGAGGTGCACTTTATAGAAAATGTACGCTGTTTTGATCTACTACAGGTCAAATTTTTTTTGTTGGATATATGTATTGTGCATTAGAGCACTGGTGTGGTCCTATCGTCTGTGTTGTATAGAGGTAAAAGTGTGTATAGATTTCTTGTTAAAAGGGTCTATCTTCTATAAGATCAAAATCTCATTTTAGGCAAAAAAAATGCCTCTTGTCCATGTTTCTGCTAAAATCTGTGTGCCATGGCATAAGTATGACAGCAGTACATTTTGTAGAGATTTTATAATGCGCCATTCATAAAAGAACCACATTGTTACTTAATTGTTCACTTGGCTGCATACTAAGATGCAGATACATGTTTTTCTAGCCTTTGTTCTTCGTGCTATTAAAGCAGTGCGTCAACAAATAAAGCAGACAGAAAACACTATCAGACATTCATTTCATATGTATAAAATGTATTTCCATGCAGATGGAATTCTGATGCAACTGAATAAATTATCAAGCTATGTCCATTAATTCTGAGTCTCATCTGGCCAAATGTAGCCTCCTAATCTCTCAGGGAACATTTGTGAGTACAAAGACTTACCATATGTTTGTAGCAAGACTTCTTTTTTGTGTTGCTTTTACAAATTATAGTTTTCTTTTTATAAGTGTGGGCTTTTTATGTTGTTCATTATAATAACATTTTTGTTGGCGTATATCTTTTGGCTGAAATCCAACAACATAGTATACTGACAAATATTGGGAATTTTGACAAATATAATTTCTGTATTTTAATGTAATATTGGTTTATTGCTTTGAAAATACTATAGGAAAACTGTTCTGTAATTAAATTATAAAACATATGTACTAACTGATAACTAATATGATTAATTTAAATAATATTTTACCAAATATTCTGAACTGAGAGACTGTTCATCAAAATGACTATGAATACATTTATATTCTTTCCTAACTGATCAATAAAGTTTTATCAGGAAAGTAAAGGTGTGTGGTAAGACTACTTTTATCACCTGACCGTCAATCTCTTTTTTTACTTAATAATTACTTAATTAAATTAACTAAACCCATAAATATTTATTTTACATAAAATAAGCATGTTTAAAGTCATATGCCCCTGCTAGTGACTGTACCTGCACCACAATGTCATTTTATGCCACCAGGAGCTGTTGTGGTCACCGCTTCTTACATTCAATTGTGGTCACCACCTGATGACAGTTCCTGTTTTTGCAAATTGAGTTGCCTAATAACATTGCAAACATACTACCACTAGCTCTGTATTTATTAGCAAAATACAGGAACACATAATGGACCTGATTCAGGGTTATTGGCGGCCGCACCCTGGGTTCAGGGTTATTGGCGGCCGCCAGGTCCGTAATATTCAAAGCTGTGCAAAAGCCTCTACTAGTGTTTTCTCACAGCGAAAGCCGGCATTCAGAGTCGATCTGCGCCTGTCTGGCGGAGACGCAGGGCTGAATCAGCCCCAATATCCCCTACCACAATATCAACAATTTTATATGTATTTTATATGTATTTTGTATATAAAGGACTGATCCAGAGTTTAGGAGTGAGGGCAAAGCAGGTGTAAGTGTAGACCTGGACCTAACCAAACACTGAGCTGCAGGGGTTGAGAGGTGAAGTTCCAAAAATGAATGAGCAAATTGAACGTAGGATTATGCAGTTTGTGTGCAAAACCAAATAAATGTTACTGAATGCAAACAATAAAGGAAATCCACTTGCACCAGGGTAGCTGACTCCTGGATTTCAAGCATTTTTCCTGGTATTCCGGAAGAGTTCTAGGAGGGAGAAACCAAAATGTCATCAACCCTAAATAAAGGTGTAACTCAGGTTCAGCCCTGATGTTCCAAATTCAGACTGTTTTTGACAATGCAAACATACAAAAAATATATTATTTTACATAAAATGACTAATTCCTTCTCTCTCTTGTAACTCCCTTTCTACATTAAGGCAGTCGCATAGTGACCTGTGCTAATATCGTCATTTCTGTTATTGCGTGCGCTACTGTTCTAAATCTACACAGTACAGTACATATTTTTGTGTCTTGGAGTTGAAATTTCTATATAAACCTGGAAAGTTCTGAATCATTAAGTCCTCCTTGACTCACTCTGGCTCAGATCTAATATCATAAACATTGGGAATTGGCAAACTTCACATGTATTTCACCTTTGAAATAATTAATAAGATAATAATGAAACTGCAATTCAGTTTTAAATGTTCCATTTCCCTAACTAGTTATATTTAGACTTAGTTATTACTGTCTCTGTGTCAGAAATGTAATATATTATTTAACTAAATGAATGTATATCTTGTGCCAGCCTGTCATCAGACCTATAATCACTCAAAGAAATTATCATCAACATAATTTCACCATGCCAAAACATGTAATATGATAAGGAATGAATCACTTGCGTGACATTCTAATAGGTGCCAAAACATTATGGGATTCTTTTTATAAAATATAACATTATGGGGTATATTTACTAAGCGGTGAGATTGCAGTGAGATTGGAAAGTGGGGATGTTGCCCATAGCAACCAATCATATTCAAGCTCTCAGTTTCATTTTAC